>JAODUH010000012.1:403189-428655 GCA_027564835.1 Typhlichthys subterraneus | reverse complement strand
ATAAGAAAACACACACAGTAGGATGGTGAGCAGAAACAATACATAGATGGGGTCATTTGGAGAGAACATACTCCTCTGATAGCTCAGCACAGGTCCAGATTAAAGAATTATGCCATGATGAGGAGATTTAACCGGATTTGCTAAATGTGGTGCATGCTCACACTTCGATTATTCCTCTAAATATATATTGACACAATGGACACTACTTGGTTTTGGGCAAACCTTTATTTTGCTAAGCTTAGCAGTCATAAAAAAATAAAATAATAAAATAATAAAAATAAATGAAGGCCAACATGTTGGCAGCAAAGGGGAAAAGGCTACAGTTCTTTTGTTGAGATTGATAAATATGTTGGAGTCTCAATTAGACGTCGAGCACGAATGCAGATATTAAAAATTTGGTCAAGAATCTAATTAGCTGGAGGTAATTAAACAGTCGCATGCGGGGTCATTAATCTTTCCCGTGGACCTTTGATGTTTTACACACTGTCTTGCGAGTCATTAATAAAATTCATAACGCTTTTCTTTGTGGTGTTTTTTTTTCACGAGCGCTACTTTCCTTTTTTCCTCCTCTTTTAACCGCCCTCCCCCCACCCCACCCCAAGCACAGTGCAAGTGTCAATGCATCGCAAGGGCCTCTTCCCTTGAGTTAATTTACTTTTTTTTTGGTCCGTGTTCGCATTGCGTTTCTAAAGTTACACGCGCTGCGACCCACCGCCCCGACACTACCCTCGCCCTCCCACCGAACCTCCCTCTCTCTCTCTCTCTCTCTCTCTCTCTCTCTCTCTTTTGAGAGCACAATTACAGCGCCAGATCAAATTAAATTCTTCTGCAAGCACAGCTCATTTGGAGTGTAAAACATTCTTCGGCGCCGTGCGTTTGGGTGCGCGCCGTGTCAGCGCCTCGGTAGAGGGGACGAGAAGAAAACAGGATCGCGCGGCCATTGTGTCCCCCGTAATTAAATCCCCGCAATCAGTCCATCTTAAATCAGTCAAGCCGTAAATATGAAAAAAAGGGGGCCGGATGAGCTTTACTTTGCCATCAACACGGAAGGATAATATGTTATGGAAATGTGTCAGCGATTATAATGCTCGGCACTGACGTGACATCAGAAATGTAAATATTCTAATAATAATTTATTAATATGCACCCACCGCCTTCCTCCCAACACACACACACACACACACACACACACACAAGTAGCCTATGCTTTGTGTGAGGCTATTTGAATATTCAGTGTGTGTGCAAGAGCATTTATGTTCAGCACATGTGCTTACTGTACTTTGTCACTGTTTAAATTGGCATCTACAGTATGGATATGTGTGTGTGTGTGTGTGTGTGTGCGTGCGCAGTGCACAAGTTTGAGGTTGCATGCATTCTGGTGTTTGTGATGTGTGTGTGTGCGTGTGTGTGTGTGTGCGCGCGCGCATGAGTGCACACACACACATTTGTGTACAATTGGGAGGAAGAGAGACATTGTCATAGAGGGACATACTGACTCTATCATTATATAAAAGTAATTGTCATCTTTGTAAACACATACAAAGGATATATTCTGGAAACCTGTATTTATTTAGTTTTATATAAATTGGACTTGGTACTCATTATGCAAAATTAAAATGCATAAAGCAATGGATCAAAAACATGTTTTAGAAAATAAACCAAAATAAACAACACACAATTTTCCCCACACAAAAAAAAGTTCAGATACACTGTATTTGGATTATCCAAAATATAGAATTTGCGAGGCAGCACAAATTTGGTTTTTAACAATAATCTACTATTGCCACACTCTAAACTAAGGGTGGATGCTCTTTAGAAAAGGTTTTGACAAGATCTGTGCCCAATTAAGCCTCCCTGCACAAAATTTACCGGACGGATGCTAAACTTCCACATGATAGCTTGGCTCAAAGGTTTTTACAGTGCACCACTAAGGATAGGTTGGCAAATTGTATTCTTAATTAGCTAAAGAAGTCTGAATTTAAACATATTTTTGTGAGTCTGTCTATACGATCTTAACAAGGAAAACTTTAGAAAATAATGTAGGTGTTTAACATTTGAGCTTCTGTGTGTACTGTCATTCCCAATTTGTATTTATTTTCCAGCCACTATAGACATGATTGTTGCATGAAATTGTCATTCTGAACTGAGTTTGAGTTGTGCAGTGTGGTAACTGTTGGATAATGCTATTTCTGTTTACCTGTTTACCATCAAATACTGAAATGTATGCTGAATAGCAAATACAACATCAGAGCTTGCATTTGCTTTCTTCATATGCTAAAAATCCATGCTATTATTTGTTTGCTTAATCAAATGGATTTAGTTTCATTCACATTGTACAAATGCCCAAACTGCACTTTGAAGATGCTTTTTCAAATATAACTTTTTAGTTTTTTTGGTGTTGCTTTGAGTTATTTTTGCAAACACAGATGCAAATGCATGCATTCCATTTTATTTGCAAGACCTTTTGATACCAACACATAGGCCAAACCTTCTGCATGGGTGTTTCTGTATTAATGACAGCATGTTGGCGAGGGGTTGTGGCAAAGTCTTTTCAGAAAGCAAAATAGACTTCCTGCATTCCGTCCTGTTTAATTCTTAGCCCATGTAGGGGTGGAAAACCCCCCTAAATGCCGACATATGCATGTTCCCAAAGATCCTTGTATGAAAACTCTCAGCAACACAGCTAGCACCACATATACAGTTGCTCACTCAGAGATAAATACATTCTATTCATCAAATAATTAAAAGGAAAAAGGAAAAAAAAAACAGCTCCATTTTGAGGCTGTTGCCAAGCAAAGGCCCACTCCATGAGCTCCTGCTAGCTTGCGGAGGCAAGGGGTCATTTGGAGAAGTATGCTGTTCTGGAGCCATTGCATCATTTCCTGTTCTGGCTCCTATCCACCTCAGCTGCCCAAACGTCAAAGAAAAGAAAGAAATAAAGAAATATATTTATGACCCGTTTCCAGAGAGCGTTAGGGAAAGCAAAGCGTTTTTATGTATAGTAAAAAGCATTGCTGATTCAACACAAGGCAGTTAGCTTCAAATTATAATTACTATGCAGGTCTTATTACACCAGAAACAAACCTGCAGGTTAGGCCCAAGCCTCTCTTCATCCTGGCACATACCTTTTCATCTGCCGTTTGTCGCTATTTAGCTGAAGAAAGACCCCCCCTCTCCCCCCCTCTCCTCTTCCTTTCACCGCCACCGCATTCCCTCCGGACCTATCCGTGTCATCCTCTCTTTACTCGAGATGGAAAATGAAGTGGCGTACAGCTAAATATAAACTAGCATTCAAGTGTGGTTCCTCAAAGGTACGTTTCCATGTGTGACGGCGGTTGGGATGGTGGGGTATTTGCTTACCTGATAAAAAGCAGATCTCCCCCAAGAGCGACGGAGATAAAATAATTTTGAGTGGGAGCACAATGGCCGAGGTGCTTATGTTAATCCCGACACTTTGAGAAAAGGAGCGGTAAATAAGATAAGCCCCCCGCCTCAAGGTAAGAGGGAAGGGGGGGAGGGTATCTCCAAGGATAGGCACCCCCGCGCTGTTGGGCCAGCGGCTGCTCTGGCGAATCCCGACCAAGTTTGTGTCGGGGCATTAGCATAATTCACACCCACTCAGCCGCCCCTCCTGCCCCCCCACCCTCCCCTACCTTCCCCCCAATCCCCAGACAAACAATGCCCACCCCGACTCTGCCACCACGCTATGGGAACAAACAAGCTTGTTAATTTCACTTTGACACAGAAAGCCACTGTGGCCCCCCCCCACATTTGTTTGAGAGTCTGATGTTTGAAATAGATACATAACAGTCGGGGGGTGAGGGGCAAGCACTCTGTGTTAGCTTTGAAACTGGTGATGTTTTTTTCTGTTTGTTCTGTCATATTTTAGGGTCCCCGGGAGAGGCGTTCCCTAGAGAGCGGTGTTAACAAGCTGTGCCATGTCTGCCAGGTATTTCCACACGGTTCTCTATATTTATGTGTCTTCCTCTTCCTTCTTGAGCGAGGCAGGTATATTTTGTCACAAATGTAATTCCCGCCTAATATTTCTCTTGTCTTTCACTGATTAGAAATGGCTTCTCTAAACGGGTTCAAAAAGCGTTTTCTTACCTCCGCCGACAGTTGACTAGCAGGCATAATTAAAACACAGTTGTGAACAATAGCAGCTAATGAGGAAGACAACAGCATGCAACAATAAGAGCTGATTAGAAGAAGACAACATACAGCGTGATAGAAAATTAAGCAGGAGCTCACAGCAGTACACTTGCAGTACCTTGACACCTCTTCTACACCTGTTCTCTCATGTTTCCTACCACATAGTGGGAGTATAAATATGCCCCAACACGTTTTTGCATAATACTACCTACAGTGCATCTGTGCTTTTGTCAGTTAGAATGTATGTGCAACCACACAGGCGTTTTGAGTAACAAAACACTTATGACACACAAAATTGATCTTCTGATGCATCTTCCCTGGGAGTGGATTGTGAGTTTTAAAGGTTGAGTCAGTCATTCTTGATATTTTAATTGTTGATATTTGAATTTGATCAAATCAAAACACCTCTGCCTTCAATGCTGTGGGGTGCACCTTCAGAGGCTCCTCCCCCTATATTGGAAATGCATTGCCAAGGCTATGCTACTGTTGTGAGGTGCGGTCTACACCACTTTGTTTGTGTTTCCTGTTTACAGAGCCAGGGCTGTGTAGAAATACCAGAGATTATTTTCAGCACACACCAGGCATTATATGCAATACTCAGTAGGCTACCGGCAGTTAAAAAGTACTGGCGCGGTTTTTACAGAAGTAGCCTAATCTCGCCAGATCACCATTAAGATTAAAGCGAATCATGTGTTTGGCGTGTAGTCCGTTCAAATATGTTATATTCTCTCTGATCCGTTTCTTCGTGCGTCTCTCGAATTGACCGGGCTGCTGGTAGCATTATGTGGTTATGTGTGATCTTTCTATATCTGCTTACTGGAATGTAGCCTACAAAAAGGATGGATGGCTTTTTGTCAACAAAGTGGTAAGTAGCCTACTGCATGCTTTGTAGTAATAGTAGTAAGATTTGTTTGTGGGCCATAATGGGTTTGGAAACCCAAGGAAAATATTTGCAGTGCGAATTAATCGAGAACAATTTGCAGTGCGAATTAATCGAGAACACGGACGCCCGTCTCCAAGATACAATCAGATATAATATATTAACTTTTGAGGTGGCGGTGCGGCGGAACACACATTTGCCTTCTTGGCTATAGTTATATGCTTCTTGGCTTGTAGGCACGCAAGATAGAAAGCAGCACATCCGAACCAACTGACAGGATTGTCATAAAATTCTAAATTTTTAAAATCACGTTTCACAAGATTTTACTGTAGCCTACACCAGACCATACCAGACATAGATTGTGCGAAATAGGCTGACATGTTTAATTGGACACGTTGGAAAAGTTGGCATTATTTTTTAAATGATGTAAGAAAATGCACAAATTACATGCATATCATATTCACCACATATGCTGTCTTAATACATAAATAATGTAGGCTAGGTTTATTTAGAGACTGTTAATAAACCTATCTTTTGGTTCATCATACATGGTTTGTTTCATACATGGTTCTGTTCTCATGTTGACCTCAAAACCAGACGCATCGCTTCCGTGACTCTAGAGTAGATTTGCCTTTCACATGAGAGTCGGGTGGGACGGAGAGCGGGATGCCAATTCCCATGTGAAAAGCCCTCTACCATGTCAGATTACCATACTACCTGACTAGTACTACCATAGCAAAAAATTACAGTTTTGGATGTATAATTAATATTCCCGGATTACCTTAAAAATAATATAAAAATTAAAAATAACCCAATGAGAGAAACTTCTTTTTTACCCTGTGTATATACCGCACCCGAGTATTAGCCGCAGAGCTGGCGACAGTTTGCAAAATCAATGTATTAACTGCGGTTAATAGCCGGGAAATTACGGTACAGTACATTCTCTTGTCTATTCAAATACATTTTTTTATTTCTAATTCAGAAGAATTGGGTGACCTTTACTGTACAAAAATCCACAACAATGGCTCAGTGTACATGTTATGGTATTGTTTTACATTTTCCGGTGAGCGCTTAACATGTTGCACGGTTCTACAATAAATGTCAAGAGTCTCGTCTTAAGTCATTGACATGTGACTCAAGTGCCCATCTTTGTGGTCATCCCATGATATGATCTTTGATTTATCAGGCCTTGAATGCTTTCATCCATAGTGCTTCAGTTCTATATAATGATTCTCCATAACTGACTAGTGGTCAACCGGTCTAAATGTACATCAGTAAAAGGACTGTTGTGATTACTATTTGGAATATGACAGAACGCCTTTCGCATCCATTTTAATGTCCTACATTTCAAGTTTTATTGATGGAGGCAAGGCAAACTAGAGCAGTGGCATTTTTTCTACCCCATTTCATTCATATTTAGATTTCATTATGCGTCATTGTTTTGATAGTAATTGTGCATTTACCTCTGAGAAACCAGTTTGTGCTATAGCAGTTGTGGAGAACACGGATTCCTCCCAATAACAAGAGGAGAAACCTTTTAAATGTTACAATGGTGCTTTTACATTGAGGAATAGCAACCTGCCACAGTATAAAGTACTTCTGAAAAGCCCTCAAAATGCGGAGAGAGTCAGTAGGGAAATGAAGGAGGCTAAAGATAAGAGTCGTCTTGTAAAACATAATTATATTTCCGTAGCTGTGTGTACCGCTATTGAAAGGAATGCGTTTAACCTGCGATTCATGCATGGCGAGAAGTGGTCTGCGGAACAAAAATTCTAACCCCTTCCACACTTTTTAACTGTTGAGGTAAGAAGTGTGGAATCAAGTGTGTCTAAGGTCATGCATTTTAGGAGAATAATTTGACTCTTTGGTACTCTTCCTACTAGAGGAAAAGGGATTATATCTTTCTGTTTTTTCTCTTCCTGAGGATGGGAGAGGTCTGGTGGCATTAGAACTCACCGAGCTGGGTTGACTGTGAATTTACCTTTTAATAAAGGATATAAAAGACTTGCGGTTTCTTTAACACACTCCAGACTTTTTCATTTTATTATTATTATTTATTTGTTTAATGCCTGAAAGTATAAGAAATCTATTGAGGTCCACTTGCACATTATCTACAATGTACAAACAGAAGTATCAACATATTATTTGTTTCAGAATAGCTAAATAAAAAAATGCAATATTACTGTACTGTATATTCTTTATCTGAAAGCAGTACATCCATTTAGAGTTGAAATCTATCAGTCAAATCTGAATGTTATTAGATTTTCTTCCCCTGTCTAATCGCTTCTTGTTCTCCGAATCCCAGATTCACTGACCTCATCAGCTTCCGACAATTTTAGCACAATGGTAAACAGAAATAATTCTTTGTCTGGAAACCGATGGGAGGGGTTCTCAACAACTGACAGATATCCCTGTCGCCAATCGTAGCGTCACATGCATCCTCTATTATACTGGCAGGCTATCAAAGGAAAAGGGGTATTGAAGCACATTCCGGCATCGCCCTCTTTACCTCTTTTCCCTGGGTATTATTTCCCCTACCGCAACTTATGTCATACAGGATCATTCTTGGGTCAGATATAGGGTTGTTCCCATCTGTTTATGATCTACATGATCTATACAGTCTTTAAACACCTACTGTAGTACTGTAGGTCAGTTTATTTTATTTTATTTTAATTATGAAGTTAGGAATGTGTAGCTTCAAGTTGCTTCAAAAAGTCTGAATAAGTCCAAACAGAAACTTTAAAAAAAGATACAGGTTTGGCCAGTCTGGCAGATCTAATGCATTTGAACTCTTAACCTCTGGATCTCCTCATTGGGGTTGGCATCATTTAAGTCGGGGCACTGGCAGCGTGTACAAGTCACAAACTGGTACCACAGTTTGCTGAGTTGATAACAGTATATCTTAACAACACGTATGCAGCATACTAATTGTTGTGTGTTTAAATTCATAGTGAGTGGTACATGGGCCTTTCTACTGTAGATAGACACATTTCACAAAGGTGAAAAAAAAGAAAAGAGAGAAACCTTTCACAAAGGGGAAAAAAAAAAAGATTTCTGGTGCAATATCAGTGAGTGGGTTTTTGGAGATTATCTAGTTTTATTTTCAACCGACATGGGCCGCGTGGGAATTTCTAAACCCCCTGTTGGAGCCTCAAATCGAGGTTAACCTCTTACTGCTGCCACCTTCATCTGTACCCCTCCACACTGTACTACATATGGCTCTCAAACTCCCTCTGCCAGAGTTCCCGCTCAAACCCAAGTGAGTGCCACCCAAGTTGGACAAAGTGCATTCACAGACAGATCAAAGTAGCCTGTCCTCTGGCTGGCGGCATGCGGAAGGTGATAACATTGCCCCACAAGTCGCCCAGAGCAGCCAAACGGCCCTCGCCTCAGCCTCCCTGCCCAGCGTCGACAGGGGAATCCTAAACCCGCGCGCAGAGTATTTATTTTCTAAAGTGATAATTAAAAGTAATAATTATTTCTCGACGGTCACAGTCCAAACAAACAGACCGACAGCACTTTGTTTTTTTTGTTTTTTTTTCTTCAATGGGCAAAGGCCCGCAGTTGATATCTCTCCAGTGGCCTGTTTTACTTTTTATTTTTTTAAACATTTATTTTCTTTCCAGTGGCTTTCTGAAGCTGGCTCTTCTCTGTGTTATTATCTTTGTCTACAGCTTTGGCCCACTGTCCCCGCGATGGCGCCGCTGGCACCGGCCCCGGACCCCAGACCCCAGCTACCCCCTCCAACCAGCCCTCTCTTCTCTACACGTTTTTTTTTTTTTTTCCCCTCTTTCCTCGCCACATGAAAGTGACTGCCCACTGAGGCGCTGACCATGTGACCTGGATCGTACCTTTAGCTCCCAAACTTTCCTGACCTAATTAGCGGCGGCAAATTAAAAAATCTGACGCATTCATTATTAATTTCCCCGCGCGTGCATGGGTGGGGTGGTAAGGGGTGGTGGTGGGATCTTGAAATAGACATTGGAGGGAGAGAAGGATGGAGGGAGAGCGAGGAGAGAAGGGGTGAAGCTGTTTGCTTCCACTTGACAGAGGGTCTGTGGTGATGACTCCCCTTGTTCTACTTTGTCAGGCTTGCCCTCTGTTCATTTGAATACACTGAGCGGTGTTAGCAAAGCAACACATGAGGACAATACCAGTTAATCACCGCACTTTGTATGCAAGTGCACTCTTTCTCTCGCTGTCTGACGGTCTCTGGCTGTAGGTCTTTGAAGCTCTGCATTTGTGGTCTGCCAGGCCAGCATATCTCTCTCTCTCTCTCTCTCTCTCTCGCTCTGTCTCTCTCGCTCTCACTCTTTCACTCTCTCTTTTTATAAACTGAGTTCTGTTTAATGTCCGTTCTCTCGTCGCCTTTCCAGCTCCAAAATGTTCTCTTGATCTTTCAGCGGTAAAGCCTGTCTTGGAATGAAAACAAACTATTTCCGACTTTTAAATGACTGACTTCACATAAAACGTTAAACAAAAGTTGGACCTGCACGAACATACACAAATGTTTAATGGGTTTTGTTATGTGTTTTTAGTGCAGAACAACGAGGCAAGACAAAGACAAAAAATGTCAGATTCAATCATCAAGATAACAGCAAATGTCTAAAGGTGAATACATTGCAGATGAGGAATCTTTTCTTGTCCTACTGTACTGTACATCTAGTTTTTTTTCCAAAAAGTATATGCCCAGAGGTTGGTACAACAGGGCTTAATTATGTGAAATGCGTTCATCGTTCCAGATGCCATATTTGCATGTATCCAAATCTATAAAACCGTTGTGAGAGCGACCAGGAATTATAATCTAAAAGAATGTAAATATATCTACATTTGGACAGTAAACTGATACAGTTGATGTCAAGCATATTAAGAGTTAACTTCTAAAATAGTATCCATTTCCATCAAGTTTGACTTTATTTCTTGATTGTGATTCATGGACATTCATCTGCCTACATTTGTGTTAAAATCCTACAAAGGCTTTTATGTGTTTATATTGTAACAATAAAGTTGTAAAACATTTATTGTTAAGGTTTCTGACACAGAATAATCCATACGTTAGAACATTAATGCAGTTTGAAAAGTAGGAAAAATCCTCTGTAGGGTGAATAAGTTATTTAAATGGCATATATTTAAAAGTAAAACTCAGCTGCGTGTACATGTAAGTGGAAAATTCATTTTAAGCAGACATGTACAGTAGACAGCTTAGTAGAAGTATTGTCATATTCTGAATAAGGGCAAAAACCTGAATATATATATATATATATATATATGTATGTGTATATATATATATATATATATATGTGTATATGTGTCAAAATGTGCTCAAAGGGCCCCAATATGAGAGCGCAAGGGCGAAACTACCCATAATGCAAACAATGCAATTGCATTGGGGCCCGGCGTTAGCCAGGGCCCGTGTACGCAAACCCTTATTAACGATCAACAAATGTGTCTTATGTCCGCTTGTTATCCAAGACACAAATAATTAAAGAGGCAGCCGAAAATTAAAAGCTACCATAGCTTTTAGCAAGCGATCCTTTTCCAGAATTGTGTTTTTTACTTAACAGAGCTCAATGGGACAGAACAGTGTATCTGAACTTAACCTGTCAAGCACAGCGTATAAAGCAATCCTCGGGTGTGCACTTATTAAGAAAGTTTAACTCCCTCCAATTTACTTAGGCTAATATTTGTCTATTGATCAACCAACACACTTTTCACTTCTTAATGGTGTGCCGTCGCCAATAATGGTTTAATCTGTGATGGTGCTCTGACGTCAGCTTTCATCATCTGACTTGGGATGTTTGACTGATCTAAAATGCTTATAGCTACTCCTGCAGATATGTGGCATTGGAATCAGTAGGCTAGTGCAGCGCATTTTGCTGTTGCTGTTTAAATTGGGTTAAATTCAGAAACGGCTTTCTTCAAAATAGGCTATTATTGTTAAGGGCCCGGTTTCACCGCTCGGCATTGTGGCCTGTTGTCTTGTTACGCCATTGTAAAGGAATGTGCACTTTTTTACTAGGGCAGACTGGATTGTCTGTTTATTAAATTACATACACTAAACAGTATATAGGGAGTCCATGCATGTTGGAATAGATCATTTGCTATTTCAGTTTGCAGAATTATTCTTGTGGCTGTGTCAGGTTTTATTATATGTTAGCCCTGCATTGTCTACACTTCAGTTTGATGGGATCTGCCCTGGCACAATATTACATGTTAGGGGAATTCTTCGCTGTTAAATTTCTGTTGTTGGGGAGGGCAATTCACCATTTCCATTATTTCCTAGTAATTACCTTCGCATTTCCTTGTTTTCCCACTGCTAGTGACCCACATTGGCCTAAAACAGGAATGATCAATGCTCAAAGACAAAGGCTCATACAGTTACAGTAATATGAAGTTTCATTGTTTACAAGAACCTTTATTTTAATAAGTTGATGTGCCAAAGATAATCTGTAAGATGTTACACCATACCATAGACTGTACTATAGATGTTATATACAATTTCAGGTTGTTTTCCTCATTTTTTCAACGGGCACAACAAATATAATAATACAGTGCACAAGGTGCAAGCTTTTTCAAGTCCTAGATTCTGAGTTGGACTTGAACATGAGTGCACATGCTCTGAAACAGAGAATGGGGGAGACAGGGTGAGAGATGTCTATGTAAAAGAGAAGAGATCAACCATACAGTCGTGTAATAGCCTGGGGCGAAGAGCTCCAGATGCAACAAATCTGGGCTGTACGATTGTCAAGAGGGATGGGTAATGATAGCTTTGCATGTGCAGTACAAGGCAAACATCAAGGCCAAACGCAGCACAGTGCAGGGCTTTATAGGCGGTGGCAAGAGAGGGGGGCCACGGGAGTAAGAATGGGCCCAACATGGCCTCTGGTGGCACCCCGAATGTCTCTGCTCTGATGGCCAGGGCAGGTAACCGAGAACAAAGCAAATTGGATCGGTACAGTGAGGCGCTCTTGACAAGACTTGTCTTGCTGTTATTATTTGAGCAGATGTGTGTTAAATCTTTTTTTTTTTGTACAGCCACAGCCTTCATCACCCAAACTCTGGGCGAACAGCTCAGGGTCTGCTTTGTTAAGAAATCTTTGAGATCTAACATTGTACAAATGAGCTGATTCAATATACTGCTACTGCTCTGAAGAACACAAAAAAACAATCCCTCTTTCCTAAGTCTTCAAATATACTGTAGTTTTTCCATGGTCTATTGAACAACTTCCATGACCCTTGGAACATATTACAACCTCACTGTATAATATAATGTTTTTTACTGAGCTTATGCTATTATTTAAGTCTTCCATTTTAAGAAGAAAACATTAACAACATGAATTGTCAAAGGATGAACTATAAAATAGCGATTAAAATGTGGTGCATTGGAGAACCTTTATAAAAAAAATTCTTAGTGTATAGATTAAGGGAAAAGCATAAATTTGCAGTATTTGCAGTAGTAAATTCAGTATTTTGCCTACTTTGTCTTCTTCATTGCTGGTACAGATGTGTTTAGTCTTAAAAAACACAATTGTGGTTGTTCACTTCAATAATTAGTGCCAACAACCATGCACTGGTTGGTTAAAAAGGTATTGCACTAAACTGCTCCATTAATAATTATTATTGGTACTTATTTAAGATAGAGTATTTCCCCTTTGTTCATGCGTTGTTTTTATCCTGAAAAGTTGTTTTACCGTGAACTTTAAAACTTTAAAATGATTACTGGTTTCAAATTTTTTACTGGAAGCAATTTTTATGCCCAGTTCCTTCAAAATGGGAGCCAAAAATAGCCATCCAAAAATATAGTGTGTCTATTTGAATTATGGCTTCTTTTAAATATTCATCATTAATAGAGAGACATCACACAATTCAGTCCGGAGTCATTCATAGGCAAACGACAATTGAACAATTGAGGCATTCAGTCATGCTTAAGCTTGAAGATGGGCATGTTGGGGTGGGTTCAATCGGCCTCCTTCACTAAAATAATACATGTGTATATCATAATACAGTTCCAGTGTAATTGCCAGAGGGATACTGTGATCTATGGACGGGGATAAGGGGATTGTTGTGCAGAGAGGCTGTAAATCCCCTCAAAGACCACGGCGAACGTGACAAAGGCAGACGTCCTCCCTTCTACCAACCACCACCCATAACTACCCCCTCGCCCATACTTCCAAGAGGGGATGGAGGCCCCAGACACCAGAAGGGGGTCTTGCCTCGTTGCTCAGTAGGGAAGTGAGGGGGGGTGGGGGTTGTTTGCCCCAAGGCCAGCGGTTGATTTGGCTGGTGAAGTCCCGTTGACGCTTTGGCCCTCTCTGTGAGACAGGGTCTCTGACGAGGTCGACGTACGTCTCACATTCAAAGGTTAAGCATTCTATTAGAGGCCATACCACCAGCCTAGCATGGTGCTCTGCTAGCCGTCCCGATGGCCTGTGGCTTTTTGTCATTAGACTGGGACGTTTGACCGCAGCCTCATGAATCTTTGAGCATGCCAGTAAGCCTCTTCCATGTTTGTGCTGTAGTCACTGTGTTGTAAAGCATGGGTGGTGTTAAATAACTGGATTAACTTACTGTTCATTGTTATGGTGAACTGCCCGTATTGTAGACTTTTGCTCCCACTTCTGCATTGCTGATACTTTGTTATTGGACCATTTGTAATGCTCTTTTGTGCATATATGGTGTGTGTATAATGTACTGTACGTGTCATGGTCCCCTACCTTTCTCCATACTGTAGTCAACTTTCAGTTCATTTCTACAAAGCTCCTCCAGCATGAGGCAATACCAAAGTAAGTGTATGCCCTCCCTATGTTACTCTTTATCTGTCTGCCTCGAACATGACTACATTTGACTAAATAAGTTGTTTGAGGAAAATAATCCATGTATGGATGGCCATGTGCATGCTCCTTTCCCCCCTGTAATACCCTGATTGATTTTCACCTTGCAGCGGTGGATAATCTTCTATTAGGAGAGTTAGGTCTCACCATACAATGACATAAATTAAAAATGTGGCCCAAACGCTAGAGTGCCTCTTTCTCTAAAGGGGGGTGGCTGAATTAATAATGATCTTACAGCACCTTTAGCACGTGGCACAATGTGAAAGTCTGTTATTTTCTGCTAGATTTAAATAAATGAGTGACAGTAAATGTAGCCATGGAAGAATATTATTGCTACAGCTGTATAAAATAAACTGCTGGACTTCTGATTACCTTGTCTCAACAGATGTCTATAATAACTATTGCTTCACTAATAAAATCAAATACATACATATGTGTAAATAATGTATTTTCAAACCACACATAATGTAACACTCACAGTGTCATTTCTTGGTATTACAACACACAACCTATTTTTCCACCAGTGCCCCAATTACTTGTTTTCCAAAGAGCATGCCCAGAGCTAACGTGAGCTATATGCCAATAAACACTATGAAATAATGAGCAAAGTTGTGCGCTACTGTGTGAGTTTTCTCCGACGATGAAAGAGAAGTCTTCTTCACCTTTGCATTTATGACAGGACTTAAAAAAATATATATACATTTATATATAGGTGAAGTTTGTTCATCAATTTGCTTTTCACATAGATGTGACGTTGTGCTTTACACCGAGCAGTTTGTTTTATCTCTCTTCAAATACCACCCTTCTTTCTCTTCAATTTCAAGTGGAAAGGTTTGTGTAAACACATGCAGAGCATCTCCTCCATTTCTTCATTTCATTTCTTTTATGGAGGTCTTTCTTTTTTTTTCTTCCTTTTTTTCAATCGTTTTGAAAAGAATATCCCTCAAGGCTTGTTTACACGCTGAACAAGAGCTAGGTGGAACATACAACGTAACAAGCTCATATCTCTCTCTCTCTCTCTGTCTTCTCTGAGAGGCCTTCCTCCTCTCTGCTTTGACAGGGACAGCTCCCTGCTCGTTTGATGTCTGCTCGACGGTCAAGGATAATGGTGTGTCCTGGGACCGTTGTCATGACGGCGTCAATGCGATGACCAGGGGGGCGTGTGTGTGTGTGTGTGTGTGTGTGAGATGGGGAGCCCCTTGTGCTACCTTTTTGTAACCATGCATGAGCTTTGCTCTTCTGTTGCCCCCCCCCAAACAACATTACATAGGTCGCTTTCACCCCCCAACAACACTCACATATTTTTCTCTTTTGTTTTATTTTTTACATTTACTGTTGTTTCAGACAACAGACAAAGGGGCAATGGTGGTCTTTATATATATATATATATATATATATATATATATATATTATACACATGCCCGAGCGCACACACATTTTTAGTTGTTTGTATTGAATCTAACAAAGATCCTTTTCTCTTGATGTAATTAAGCTCCTGAGGGTTGATCCGAGTTCAGTATTATTATTTTTTTTTTCTCTTCTTATTTTGCCGAGCATCGTGGGGAGTATCAGAAGACTTCACATGTCAGGCACTCTTTTATGCTTCACGGCACCTTGCTCTCTCCTCCGCTGGAAGAACAAGACGGGCGGCAAAACAAACGTGCACACACACACACACCTATCCCCCTCTGGTCTAATAGTCCTGCTTATCTCGACCCTGGGATCCCCAAGGTCCATTTTTATAGCTGTCAAAATTACCCACCTGTAGCCTGGGGGGGTTATCATGCATGTATTCCTGGTTTTACAGTGTAGTTATTTACTTTGGTCTGAAATAAGCAACCTGTGTGGACTCATGGCATGCCAGTGCACACCTACTTTGAGAGCTCTGCCTACTGTTCACATTCCACCAATGCCGGCTGACTGGTCGTTTCTCCTCTGGGGGAAAATGATCGCCTTCGCAGTTGGCGGTTGGTGGTTGGGAAGGGGATGGAGATGAAGCCCGGATCTGTTTCAGCCCTCTTTTTAAAGCTAGCACGCACACACACACACACAGGCTGAACAGCAGATGGACTTGGGTCAAATGCATGTGTGAGGGAAAGTAAGGCCTGCTGCTATGACAGGCCATTGTACTCGTTTAAGTAGGAAACCAAGTTCAGGGAAGGGATGAGGCTTGAGGCAGTTTCAAAGCACAGAGAAGAAGGCAGAGAGACTTACGGAGGGCAGTGATATACCATTCACTGCTAGCGTTTAAAGTCTCCCCCACACCCCCCCCCAAGCACAGCTGACAGACGCTTAATAATTCTGCATGTTCAAAGTATAATCTTCAACCTCTAGGTAGTGCTGTTCCCGGGCCAGACACAAAACCTCCACGACGAGGAGAGAGGAATAAAGGAGGCAGTTGAGTAAAGACAGTTCATCTCAGTCTGCTGAAACAATAAGCTCTATTTATCGGCCATTTGAAAACGGGGGCTGAGACACAGAGGGTTTTTATCTCCCCGGCATATTAAACTGTCACAGTGCTTAACTCTAAATTAAGGTGACACGCCACTGACTTGGGCATGTCACTATCGGCGCGCCAGCGACCTGCTAATAGAAGCACAATACGAAACGTGCGCTGTAAAGTGAAACATCTGCTGTCAGATTACACCGGCGACATTTTCAACTTTTCTTCCGTTAACGTGACACTCGGAACAAATGCAATTTGGATCGCTGCGTCGGGCTCGGGGCAATTCGAAGGATTGCGAGTGGTATTGTCATAAGGTGTCTTTGCATAAAGGGGGTGACGTTTTGTGCAATACTGAGTTGTACTGAGCACTGTGAGTGCATGTGTGACAGGATTTAGGCTTAGTGGAATGGCTATAACTACTGTATATAATACATGATTTGGGTTTGAATATCTTTTGTGGTTGACAATATAACTTTATGGTTTGAGTGCATTATGGTTTGCACCTCCTCACCACTGGACTTGGGTGGACATATTGGGTTAATTGGCCACTGCAACACAATAGAGGACTTTAATTTAAGATCAAGGTTGATGGAAATGAATCTGTTTACTATTTATATACTCCTCTGATTTTACTAACTAACGCCAGGGCAGTTTATTTGTTTCATAGCAACCAGTAACGTTTATCATGTCATGCTTTATGAGGACTACAGCCTCGGTTGAAACAGGTCTTTGACCAAGGCCCATCCTATTACTGGTTTTTACGGCATCTGTTTTGTCCCCTAAAATGGCTTGTGTTGACCTGCGCCATGCACATTCTCCACTAAATTGTGATTATGAATGGTTACGATTTGTGTACTTTCATTAAAACCTGCTTCAGAATCACTGCACTGAGGGTGCACTACTAGTAGTGCACAATAATTCAAGGTAAAGCCAGCTATTGCAAGCTAATTGTAATGTGTGTAATATCTCCTCGCATTTCACTAGCTTTTCACCAGCTTTCCGTTATCTGTGCGTGTTGAAAAATTAATCATACTTCTACACAGCCCTGGCTCTATAAATAGGAACATAAAGAAAGTGGCAAACACTGCTCACAACAACAAAACTGTTGCACTGCCCATTGCTTCACAGTGTGTTTCGATGTGTGGGGTGGCGCCGCCGGGAGCACCCAGGAATATTGTTTTGATTTGAGCTCGAATTTAGCGAGCGTTCTCAAGAACTGACTGATCCTGCCTTTAACTAAGCGAGGCCTGGGACATTGTAGGCCACTGACCAGTTACACACAGATGCTCGCACACGCACACAAACACCTGGCAGCCACTCAAATATACAATGAAATGTTTGCATGCTCACAAAGGAATTGGCACGTACACGTACATGCCCACTAGAAACCAGTAAGTTACTTTTTCTTTTACATAGGCCAAAAATGCTTGCACACACACACACGCACGCACACGCACACGCACACACACACAAACACACACTGAGGACCAGACAACCCTGAGGACAACACAATAAATCAGCAAGTGCTTTCTTACTTAAACAATCAGGAGGAAAGATTACAAGGCGTCCAGTTTACCTAGCAAGAGTGCTGCCTAAACCTTTCTATTTATATAAATAAACCAATGTTTCTCTGAAGGGTCAAGCAATACATCTTTATTTAGCATGCTAAATATCCTTATGCAAATAGATGTGAAAACATATTTGCGTATAGCCTTTGTACTTCCTGTCAGTGCTTTTTTTCTTCAAACTCTGGTTCAATAAAAGTATTAAGTCGTATACTGTATCTAAATAATTCCAATTCATACCTGAGCACATGCATGTAAAACCCTGCATTAGCTTTCTTCTTAGCGCCTGAGCTAATTAGCCAAGGCAGAAAAAGTGGGGGTGAATAAGCAAAATCCCCTAATTCTTGGATTATAATTTAAAATATTCTAAAATGCTAATCAGGGAATTGCAACCAACAAAGGGATAAGATGGTCATCCAATTAATGGCATTTTCTCCCCTGTTTTGGGGGCACTGGTAGAGCTAGCAGACTTTTAAAAAAAAAATATATATATTTTTATACCTTTCTAAAGATGGAGCAGCATTCACAAACAAGATTCACTCACAACTAAGAGACCCCATCCCTGACTGTCTCACAAATATGTTAATTAGGGTCCAGATATTCACACACTTAATTAGCCGGGGCCTAGGTTGTTTCATTTTGATTGCTGTAACCGCAGAGAAAGCAGTAAAATGAAATGGGAGGAGGGGTGTGGGGGATAGGGGGTGAGGGAGACAGTGGGTTTGCTTTTCAATGGGAAATTTAAATATGGCCTCAAGGTGATGAGAAGGTATTGTTAGACACTGTACTCAAAAATGAACTACTTTTCCCTGTCGTTCTGCGGCGGGAGAGAGCAAATCCAGCGCGTTGGAGATTAGACTTGTCATTTTGCTGCCGAGCGTTTCCATTTAGAACGTGAAGTGATTGCGGCAATTGAAGTGGCGTTCATTACATTAACATATTAAATGTGGGGGAAATGAGGCCGTCACTGTACCTGCCTACCACTACAGTGTGCCTGGTGTTAGCGATGGGTTAGCATGGCTCTGCGCCTACTGCCCTTGTGTGGCTTTAAATGGCAATCTCTACAATAGGCGTCATTAGACGTGATATTAGACACAGTGAGGATGAACTCTTCACACAATGGATTGCAGACATTTGACACACACTCCTTGGGTTAGCTTGTACCGTTTCGCGAACGTTTCCTAGGTCATTCTAAGTGTGAAGGGACACAATACATATTTGGTATTTATAATTGATATAGCCTACTGTGCGGAACAGGGTCACATTTTTGTACATGCAATAGTAGCTTGGGTTAAGTATGCATACAAAAAATAAAGTTAGCTGCATATTTACAGTTATACTTTAGGACAAAGGGCAATATCAAAATAGAAGAAACCTTATATATATATATATATATATATATATACTGTGTGGGTATATATATATATATATATATATATATATGATGTGTTTAATTGGTAACCAGCATTCAATTAGATCAATACTTAAGCTTGAATATTACAAACATTTATTAAATGGTCATATTTGCGTAAGCATCATCCTAAAGGATATCTTATTTCTCATGTAAATCTCTCTTCTTCTTAAAAAAACAAAGCTGCTTGGCATTGGTAAAATTGACTTAGCTCTGCCCATATTCTTTCTATATTGGTGTTTGTTTTGTGCCGTTTGTAATATACTTTCAGTCTCCTCTGGGCACATTTGGTGTGATAAAGTTATTTAGACAAATGTATTACAATTGTAAATGAAACAAAACCATCTTAGATTTTAGCTGCTGTAAAAAAATTACAAAATCCAAACTTAGTTGTCTTAAATATTTTGCTGCCTCAGTAGGAAAAAATTCATATTCTGGTTTTGTAATAACATTAAAATATCCATCTAGCCATCCATCCATCTTCATCCGATTATCTGGAGTCGGGTCATGGGGGCAGCAGCTCCAGCAGGGGACCCCATACTTCCCTTTCCAGAGCCACATTAGTAAACTCTGACTGGGGGATCCCGAGGCGTTCCCAGGCCAGTGTAGAGATATAATCTCTCCACCTAGTCCTGGGTCTTCCCCGAGGCCTCCTCCCAACTGGACTGCACCTTCTTAGGGAGGCGCCCAGGTGGCACCTTTACCAGATGCCTGTACCAGCAGCTCTACTCCGAGTTCCTCACGGATAGCCGAGCTTCTCAGCCTATCTCTAAGGGAGACGCCCACCACCCTCCTAAGAAAAAAAACATTTCAGCCACTTGTAGCCGTGATCTAGTTCTTTCGGTCATAACCCACCCTTCATGACCATAGGTGAGGGTAGGAACGAAAATTGCCCGGAAGATCGAGAGCTTTGCCTTCCGGCTCAGCTCTCTTTTCGTCACAATGGTGCGGGAAAGCGATTGCAATACCGCTCCCGCTACTCCAATTCTCCGGTAAATCTCCCGCTCCAATGTCCCCTCACTCGAGGACAAGACCCCGAGGTACTTGGACTCCTTCACTTGGGGTAAGTACTCATTCCTTACCCGGAGTAGGCACTCCATCGGTTTCCTGCTGAGAACCATGGCCTCATATTTAACGGTGCTAGAGAGGTGATGATTCCCGGAGAACATGAAAATATAATTTAGAAATGTAAGCCTACTGCAGTTTTAGTAAGTAGGACTGCTGATTGATATCAATAATTGTAGTTTTGACCACTTTGTGCCATACAGTGTGGGCAGATTATTTAAACTACCTGTATTTAAGACGCAGCGGTTCCAACCCTACACCACAGCTTTTGGTTTGTCCTCCTTCAGCGCGTAGCTCGAGCTAATTCTGTGTATGTACGATGTTCTAATTCACTTCAGGCCGCAGATGACCCTATGGCAAACCTTCCCAGAGTTTTAGGAGAAATTTGACTTCAGTCCAAAACAATCCCCTGGCCCCTGAGAATATGTAAAACATTTCGTATTTATTATTTTATATATAATTTTTTTATTTGCTCTACCTACTGTAAAGCTGATGGGAGCACCAGTGATGGCGAGAAGCCAAGACTTTAAGGCATCCGGTGCTTGTTGCATGCAGGACAGTTCAGTTCACACTGCTTTATGGAAATGGACGGCGGTATGGATTATTAACACCGTCCCAAGTGCAAGGGCACGCACATATGCACACACTCTCCGGTGTGTGTACACGGATGGATGTGGTTTTATTTGTTTATTTATATTCCATTATTTTGTTACATTAAATTACATTAAATAAGTATGCTATGTGTTCAGTTGGTTGATAACCCAGTAAACAAGGCTTTTAAAATTAATGGCATCTGCACAATCTAACTGTGATCCTGTCTGATATTAGCACATACTGTATAAGTGTAAATCTGTCCACGTAATCATACTTTTTATTCAATTCTATATTCCCAAAGACATTGTTCATAGACATGGCTAATATCATTTTGGGCAATGACTGAGTTCAATTATCTCTGCAGTAGCTCTGCATTCTATAGAACAATGTCACTTGTCTTTCAATACAAGGCATCATGGGAAAGGAGAGGTTTTTTTAAACTATGCACAAAAGCCATTCATTGTCAAAATAGTCATAGATTCACAAACAATTATAATTATGCAGCATTTAATTAAACTTTGTATTTTTTTCCCCACATTTAGCTTCCCGTCTTAAGTTTGGATGTGTTAAACAGTTGTGAGTACAGGCAAGTTGCCATCATTCTGCACTCACCGTTATATCTGCAGAGCTGTGAGCTTAAGAGCTCTAAAATATTGCATTCAGAAGGAATAACTTTAAGAAATAGCAGCTGCTCTTAGTTAGAACCTTGAATATTGCACAACTTGGCACAAAACAAAAAAAGAAGAAATCTTGTGAAACACCGAGTCAGGAAAGCTGGGCGCATATTGAAAAGGTTTATTCCTTCTTTAATTTGAAAGATGTTGGAAGACAGATGCGAGAAATTAGTAACGCGCTCGTTTTTTCTCTGACGTTTTTTCTCTGACGAATATGCATTTGATGCGATTGGGTGGGATCCATCATCGCCCGTCAAGAATGAGGATGTCAACTGCGCAAAAATGTAAGTATACGTACAGTATACATACAGACGTGAAGACGGGGGGGGTGGGGAATCTACTGTCAGCTATTCTTACATAAAATATTAGAATTCTCATTGTCGGGGCGGACTCGCACTGAGAAACCGTAAGCCTCTTGACTTATGAATTTTAAAAGTGCACCAAGAATGGAGAGGAGCCTTATTTCACGCTGAACTTAATCCTAAATAGGTCTCAGACAGGTAGAATGATAAGTGGCCTATAGAGATTGCAGTTGAAAAGAATAGCAGCTAAGCTCACTTAAAAAAAAAATAAAAATCCAAAAGGCTCGTGTGGTACAGGATGTGTGTGTGTGTGTGACTTTGTGGGGTGGGGGGAGGGTAGTCTTATCGCTGGTGGGCAACACAAACAGCTTCAAACTTCAGGTTCCAGAGGAGCGTTTGAGCTACTGTATCTGAGCCAGCTGGATAATGCATAGATTAGTTTACAAGTTTGGCTCCAATGCCAATTGGATTAAGCTCTCATCAGGCTGGGGTAGGGGTGGCTACTGGTGGGGGGGGTGGGGGTGGTACATTGTTTGACAGTCTCTGTATGGTCAGCGTCAATCGGGTAGTGAACCAGTCTGAAGGACTTAGTCTAAGTCCTGGCTTCTGTTTGTGTTTATGGAGAACACGCAGAGAGATATTGAACTGAATGGCTTTCCCGCTAGGGGCTGTAGATTGACGGACGCGTCTACTCACACGTCTACAATGTGGCACCCCCCATCCCCCCATTGTAGTCATTGTAGCCTTTTTATTCCTACAATAGGACAGATCTCTTGCCCTGTGGCGGTTACTTTCATTATCACCGCACGCTCCCAATTCCCCCCGGTTTGTAACGGGCTCATGTCAAGATCAAAATATCTCTGACGGAGGCCGTATCTAATGCCCGCCACACCGACTCCTAATCAGAGTAATCGCTTTGAACTACTTTACAGGATGACACTTTATTTTCCAAAAGCAAAATGGCTTTCTTTAAGACGCCAAGGTTTATTTGATTAAGATGGGGGCGGAGTGTGAGAAACCCATCGAGGGGGAGGGGAGAATGTTGGGGGGTATACCATATTTACACCATTCCCTCTGATTTGAAGTAATTCACAAACGTTTCCCACTGACATTTTGACTCCTGATCGCTGAACTTCCCCTTGCCCGCTCTCCATCGCGTCCAGGTTGAGCTTAAACCCCCGCCAGAATACCAACACACCGGCCGAAGTGTTTGAAACACTGCTCGCCTATCGCCGTCTGTGAGTGTCTGTGGTCAGATGAGAGGCGGGGTCAAGAGCAAGCGCTCTAGGGCACCATTGGGATGCTGTAAATTCTCCTGACAGCTCTGCAGTGGGACGACCACAAAGGCTTTTAATTGTTATTTCTGCACAAGCACACGCACACACACCACAGCGTCCAGGCCAACAGAACGGTCCTGATAGCGTCGTAATGAGCGGAAACGTCCGGGGGGAGTCCACCAGTGACTTCCAAATACATTGCCCTTGTTAGCAACGTTTGGCGCTGCTCTCCGTTGTTACAGATGTCCCTAATAGAGCACTAATAGAGATCCATTACCAGTTGGTTGAGTGTGTGCGTGCGTGTGTGTGTGTGTGTGTGTCGGAGGGGGTTGCGGATATACAGTATGGTAGAAAGCCTCTAAAGATTACTGTGCTCATGGCTGACCTCTGTCTTTCTCAACAAAAAAAAAAAGAACATTATTATTCCGTTCGACAAAACACAGACGGTGACAGCATTGTTTCCCGGGCCGGTCCATTCACAACGCTGTTTGCTGATTCTACGGGCGCGTTTGGATTAGGACTTATTAAGTCACCTTTGTAATGGAAAACATCGGTGAAGAGGAGAACGGGGAATGCAACAAAAGCGCCTCGCATAATAACAAACTGCATGTTGCCCCTAGGACAGAAGGTAGACATAAACATTAAATTAATGAGCCCACAAGAACTTTGTCACAAATGAATCGTGTAAATATACTGATCTTCGCCCCTCTGTCTTTTATTTTCCTTACCAGCCTAATGAGAGAGAGAGAGGGAGAGAAATATGTAACAGAAACCATCTTTTTCCCCACCGCCGCCACCTCTCTGTAAACACTCTTCCTTCTTATCTGCACACCCTCTCCTCCCTAGGCTACAGAACAGATTTTTCATTTAGCTAAAAGCTCGGTAAGAGCTCTGTGAGAATGATAATCCTGACGCGGGCCGCAGCTGGCGTTTCCATGGCGCGGGTGATTAGTCAGAAGCGTTCGCCATTGGACCTGGAGAAATTCTCTCAGTGGGGAAGTTCAGCATCCGCTTACTGTCTTTTTTACGTCTCTTTTTTTCTTCCCAGGGATCCATTCTCTCTCTCCCCCAACCATGCACACAAATACACACAAGAGAGGGCTTTTGTAATTTATGGTGATGGGGATGACACCTGCATATACACACACAAACGCACGCACGTGCACTATCCAACTACTGTGCTGCCACTGAGCGGTCTTAAACCTTGCTTAAAAAAGAAAAAGTTCCTAATTGCTTGAGAGCATTCAACAGCACCCCGCTGCTCCGCGTATAGCCTAGCGAGGATATATATATATTTATATATATATATATATATATATATATATATGAGCGTAGCCAGGGCGAGTGCAGCAGGTTAGCTCGTAGCTCGGCGCTGCGCAGGTGTGGTAGCAGGGGATCCCCTCAGAGGGAATTAAGGCGGGAGGAAAACGGGTCGCGGATGTACTTCATTTGTCTGAGGGCTTTAAACGTTTATTACAGCCCGGGCCCTAATTCCTTCAAGCAGGTGTAAGCTTCGGTTGAAGGTGTGAATTCTGTCCAGTCGAGCACATACAGTACGATCATCGGATTATGAACGCCAAGCTAAGCCTCTCCAGGTAGAAATTGAATAACTCATGGTTTCTGGGCGTAATCCATTGGAGTGTTGTCAAGGGCAAATGTGCAGTTGTTTCACTGTCTTTTGCTTGAATTGACTTTGTATTGAATACTTTCTACATTAAATGCTGTAATGGTGATATTGTCAAATAAAAAAAAAGTTTCAAGTATTAGTAGTAGCCTATGTAAATTTCCCTTTGTGCTTAAAGGTAGGGTACACATTTGTATTATTACGCTACGGGATGAAGAGTGCACGCTCGTAATCACTACACTGTAAAACACTGAAAGAGTGGGCTGCCTAAGTGGAAATCAAAGCC
This sequence comes from Typhlichthys subterraneus, assembly GCA_027564835.1. NCBI lineage: Eukaryota > Metazoa > Chordata > Actinopteri > Percopsiformes > Amblyopsidae > Typhlichthys > Typhlichthys subterraneus. Next base: position 403,548 of record JAODUH010000012.1, on the reverse strand, counting down.
CTGTCTTTGGCAGGGGCCCACCCAGGCCAACATAATGATACAGAAGGAGCAGTTAGCTTCTTTTTTTAATGCCTCAGGCCAATCAGTGACACGATGGGATGGATGTTCATTCATTCAACAAATACAAAGATAATTCTAGAAAACTAAACACAGAGCCTTTATCATTAACTGCAAGGCTTGTCCACCTGTCCATATGGGTTGTAAACTGTAGTAGTGCTGGGACGATTAGTCGACGTAACCGACGTCACCGGTTACGTAAATACGTCGATTTGCTATATGTACCATCCACTGATGTCTGTAGCAGATTAATTCGGTCCGGTTTATAGCCTGTAGCGGTAAATACCAGGCAGGCGAGCAGC
>JAODUH010000012.1:355532-383557 GCA_027564835.1 Typhlichthys subterraneus | reverse complement strand
TATATATATATAAATACACACACACACACACACACACACACACAGTATATATGGTATATCACACAAAAGTGGCTAAAATGTATATGTTTAGTAATTACATTTTGATTAAAGCCTTACAGTATTATTGGACATATTTATAGCACACAGCACTTAGAGACAGTAGATTTATAAATTGACCAAGAAGCAGCAACATACTTACTAATAACCTTGCAGGTATATTCATTCACATTATCATGAACAATATATTTTTATTGGTTATTAGAAAAATTAAAATCATGTTTACTGTGCAACTGAAAAAGGGAAGCACAAAAAGATAGATTTCTGCTTTATGTCCGATCAGGACAAATCTCGAAACACAGCATTAACAAGCTGTAGAGAGATGAGAAAGGGGAAAAATAAATCTGTGGCAGAGACACAAATGTGTCCACGGACAGTATTTTGAAGGATCTGTAATTTTCAAAGTGCTCTGCATTTAAATGTTCCTTTTATTCCTTAACAGCCTTAAGACACTTTTCAAACTGCCCAATTCACATAATTAAATAGGGCCGACATGATGACTCTCTTTCTCCCTCTCTCTGTCTCTGAGCCACACCAGCCATTAGGTCATTCAGAATGGCTACTGTTCGCGCTTGTCATTAATTTGCTTCTTCAAAGCAGAGAAAGCATGTGACACCGCCGGCAGATGAAACAAAAGTTGCACATATCTCAAAAATCCCCCTCAATTCAGCCACAAACTTTTCTACTCTAATCGTAGACCCACTTTTTCTAACTGTCATTTTCAAAGGACCACTGGTGTCGCTCCGGTTTAAGCAGACACATCGTAATGCCTCTAAACCCTGGTTCTCTACTACAGTGGATGGGCTGTGTGGTATGTCAAACCCATCTCCTGCGTTTTGAACCCGCTAGGTCTTTCTCAAAGCCTGCTGCACCTCTGAGGTTTGCTTTTGCCCCTTTTCCGTGTATTGCAAAAGCAGTCAAAGAGCTGGCATCTCCATCAAAGGGGTGCACTTTAACAGCTCCCACCTTGGGCAAGGAATCGTTTTTTTCTTTTCTTTGTGTTTCTTTAATCACGGCACGACGTCGGCAGCCAAAAGGTAAATACGTATGGAATGGGACATGTGTTTTCCATCTCTGTCACACGTGTGCTCCTCCTCTATAGATCATTAACATTCCACCTTCTACAGGTCTTTTTATTTTATTTTGAGGGGGTGGTCGAATGGCGGGCACTCTCAGAGGGCTAGTTGCCAAAACACTTGATGTCCATCTGAAACACATTTGGACTGATCAGGAGGCGTTTGTGACACAGTAGACATACAGTATGCATAGTATATATTTATTCAGTAAAACTATAGTCTTTTTGGCACATGATTATTGTTCATTGTTGTAAAGAACTATATGATGTGCCATCAAATACAGTATGTATAAGTCAAACAAACTTTAATTCTACCTGATTTTGTTTAATAAGTTTAATAGATTGTCTACATTCTGGACATCTTGAATGAACCGTGTGGCAGTAACCCCTGATGGAGGAAATAGGATCCATTTAAAAAATGCTGCATTTTCTTCAGAAACTACTAAACTACAATTCTGTAATTTCTCTGCGCCTCCATCTTGAAGTAAACAGCCTTTCTTTGCTGGCAGTCCTGGCTGCCTGAAATGTCCCCTGCCACCGGCAGGAAAGCGGCGTAGAGACCTGCCGTGGGGGCTCCGAGCTTGGCAGAGGCCTGCCAGTTGTGTTGTTTGCTTTCTGCCCAATGTCCAAGAGATGTGTAGTCAGAGGTCTTTAACAAAACCAATCTTCTAATGCGACTTTTCTGGCGTGGCTGTCACATTTGGGACTGTGTCTAAACAACTCCAGACAGCCCAAAAGCGCTTGATGGGGCGGGAGTCGCGTTTCATGGCCAATGCCTGTGATTTCCAAATGGCATTGATGGGATTATTACCACACTTTGGGGCCGCCGCGTTGACAGTGATACACGGGCGGTTGAACCTCTCGCACCACAGCGAAAACAGAGATTGGCATCTGCCATCCGCTTTTGATAGAACCCCATTCTCAGCCGCGATATTTTGGACATGCTTTATATTAGATCTAAGAGAGGTGTAGAGGGCACTGAGACAAGTGTTCAGGCCTTTAGAATTTTCCAAATCTTTTCCACATGGGAGAATCTCATGTGTGCTTATGCTGTTTTTCCTGACAATTATTTGCAAGGCCTAATATTAGGGGCTCTATTCCAAAACACTACATGATCGTTATGGAAAAAAGATGGATTTCAGACTACTGACTATTACAGCATTGTCAGTCTACGTCAACCGGCGCTATACTTTACCCATAATCCCAACTATAATTTGTTTGGATATGTCATCCTCAGTAGTAGCAGTATTCTGAGTAGGTGTCACTGTTTTGTAATGGCTAGGTCTCTCATTCTGGAACATTCTGGAACAAAACAACTCTGGTGCCCTTGAAAATGAGTCCTTTCCACTGGAGTTCATTATTTATAATGTTTCCGTTGTACTCATTTGGAAGCCAGCCGCTATTCCGACATCCCTGGGAGTTTACCTCCAATATTTTGAGTCCTTGTACCTTGGCATGCATGTCCAAACATATGGCCGAACTAAGTGTCGATTATCGTCCAATCTCATACATCACAAACATATCTGATATATCTGGATTTTCATCATTCACTGGTTGGCTGGTTGGGACAGATCCATCTACCTACCTACAGTACGGTGTCAGTGATCCAGAAATATCAAATGCATTTTTAGGCCTGTGCCAGCAGTTTGACTTTTTTTGTAATTGAGTCTCAAATGTTGCATATTTGGTTCAAAACTGGTCACGTTTCACACAATTTACACTTAATTATTTTATCACTGAACGTACATTTTATGAATGTTTTTTCCAATGCTTGGGTATTTCATTGATATTAGAGACCTCTGTCTATAATATTGATTTTGGTTGTTATTAATGGTTGGAGGGTAGGAGTGTATTTTACTCAAATGTATGATCACCTGATTTTATTTACATTTTTAAAAATGAAATCTTATTTCAGATCTGACAGACATTATTAGAAACAAACACATACCCTTCCCCCAACATTTCAAGAGCATTAAACAGTACAGTAGTGCTTCTTTGCAGTGCTATTCATCATTCTGCAAACATATTTGTACACTAGGTCTTCATGTATTCAAATAGCGGAGATCTCATTTCATAGGGCCAAACTGCTCTTGTGCGGCCAGTCTATTTCTAAATAGAACCTATAATTCAAATGGCTTTCCATTGCATTCCTGCAATAGCGCCACTTGTTAATTAAAATATATACTGCATAATCATATGTCATGTCACTGTGATCAAAACCCCAATGAGTGACATAGATGCTCCTATTATACGTACAGTTTATGCAAAGGTTGACATGAGGCAACAATTACTTATGCAGCTCTTCATTAGTCATAATTATATGCACCTAATTTACACAGAACACTTTATATAAACATACATTTAATTAGCATATTATGCTAAACCTAGTGGACTGCGTGCGCAACATGTACACAAATATGCGCTTGTTCACCCTCATACACGCACGCACACACACACACACACACATGCGTGTTCATTCATGGGCTGGAATTGCAAGCGATATTGCCCGGAGCGCAACAAGAATAGCTGTTATCTATTTGCATACACACATTATCTGCCACACTACGGATGCATGCATCTGATATGGAAATGAAATGCCTTACGTCACAGCTAGTCACCTGACTGTCAATGGTAGGTGGAAAAAAAACAAACAATATTCATAGAAGTTAAATACTACAATCATAAACAATCATTGAGCAAGGCTTGTGGGTCAATAGCTCCTAGACAAGTTATAAAACATGGTCTTGTTTGTTAATATTCTATTTAACCACTATTTGTTCAATGACTACATATAAAGCTCAATAAAGTTAGGGTTTTTACCATTATCATGGACTTATAGTCACAGTGTTATGCTTTAACACAAAGTACATATTAAGTATGTATTGAGTATCTAAATGCTTGTCTATGGAACACCCAGTGTCTCTTACAGAACCTCCCATCCACCTTTACTGCTACATTGAGCGCGTAACAGCATTTATCAGCAGGCGTGCTTGCATGTGTGTGTGTGTATTTGTGTGTGTGTGTGCGCGCACAGGAGCGCTGGAGGGACGATACACTAATGAAAGCCTTAATGGCGGAATTAGTACGGAAATAACCCATCTAGCCGGGACTCCTGCGCGAGTCCATTATCCTGCTCCGTAGCCTCACGCTGGGGGTCAACGTCAAGGCCTTCCTTCCTCCCTGCCAGGGCACGGGGGCTGCTAGCTTGGAGGGTCCTCTCGCCCAGGTATCATTCGTTGTTGTGTGTGTGTGTGTGTGTGTGTGTGTGTGAGGGGGTAAATGAACAACTCTATTTGCGGATTTTCTTTTCTTTTTTCCTTTATTTTTTACGGAAACGTAGGAGCCCCATTTGGATTTGACTGTGATTTGCTGTAGCTTCTGATGAAATGCCACTTAAAAAGGGCCACCATGTTAAAAATAGGATTCCAATGGACTTTAAAAATGTGTTTACATTGGTAATGACGACCTTTGGACTTGTCGGTTCGTTTCCCATTTTGTCCCCAGTCATTAATGCTGTCCCCTCCGTCTCAATCGATCTCGATTAAGCTCCGTCGCGGGCCTGACCTCGATTTTATTCAATTACACTTCTATGAATGCATGTCTTGTTTGGCGATAATGCTGTTATTCTAAATCATGGAGAGCTTTAAGTGCTTTCTTTGGCTCTAAATTAGAATCACAATGTCAGCCCAAGCACCATGCCAAAGTGTTTAATCTTCTCTTCTTTATTTGACCCCAAACAAGCCCAAGTAGAACATGTTTAAAAATCCACAGATAAAATCTAGATAGATTTCTGTTGCTCCTTTTAAGCATGAAAAGAGTAAATTGGTGGTTATCGTAATGTGAGCCTCTGAAGTGCATTATCTCTTTGACAGCATCCGGAGACTAGTATGTCTTTGTTTGTTTTTGACTGGTTGCCTATCAATGGTTTGTGTCTGCAAAAGAGCATAGTAGATAGTAAAATATGCAGTAGGATGCTGTTTGATTTGTGCATCCATTTATATTTCAGTTCCTAAGGCCTGTTTAGTTAAAACATCCAGATTGACACTTAAAAGCTTCCCGCAAGCCTCACGCTGTACATCCACCATGGTTACCATTTACAGTATGAACTGGTTTTGGAGATGGTATCATGCGGTGGACACTGGTACCAGCCAGGTTAGCATTCAACTGCTCTCCCTTGGTCTCACAGCCTGCCAACATTCCTGGCAGAGTTCCCCATGCAAATGGTTTGCCGTTACGTCAATATTATAATTTATCTGGCCTTTCCGAAGCAATGTCCAAAAAGAAAATGCTAACGTTTAAAACATTTAAATCAGTCATGTCTCGCGTACAGCCGGCCATCTTGACAATGCAATTAGTAGCACATTTTGTCCAAATATACAATTCCAAATGAAATAATAAACATTAATAGGACAGATGGCAGACATTGTTAAGCAGCAAAACCAGGGGCAGACAGATATTAACATGGCTTTTCCGTTTTTTAAAAGAGCTTCAGTTGTCTTGTTCTGCAGTGAGCAGCAGCGTAATAGATTTACCATCGCCACGGCTTTTAGAAAACAAGACCAGAGGGGAGGCGACAAAAAAAAAACATCATATAGATGGAAAAAAAAAGGCTGTCACCTTCACCTTGCGTACTTGTCATTCGCCCAGCGTCGGGTCATTAAATTCACATTAGACTGCTCCTAGGGACCTTTGGATGCTGTTAGTGTACCTAAAGCTGTGTGGCATTAACAAAAAAAGAAGAAAAAGAATCACAACTTACTCTTCTCTGGAATGAAACACACACACACACACACACACACACACACGAAAGCAGCTATAACGCACTTTGCATTCTGACACAAGATCATTATGGTCTCTCTTTTTATTCATTTATTTATTTTCTGGGGTCGATAATGGAGACCGAGGGGACCGGGGAGACCTGGGTTGTGTCCATTTGTCCCGTCCCTGGAGGGACATGCTCTGGATGCGAGTCAAAGTTTCCTGCCCCTGCCACTGCCGCAGCATTACCTCCCTCCCTGGGCAGGGTTGCCGTGAATCATTTATCTAACGGCCGGGGGAGTGCGGCGACCACCGTTCCGAATGTCGTATCGCGTTAGCCGCTTGAAGGCGATAAAAGGTAGCTGTCATGGCACTTTGTCAGACGGGAGGTGTACCTTGTGTCACTGACCGGGGGGGGGTGGGGTTCATGTGACAATTTCTTGAGTCGCGTGCCGTTTGTGATGTAGGCAGACAGACAGACAGACAGTGCCTGGCTGGTTTGGGGTGACCTTCGGCTGTTTGTGTGACGTCTGACTTGGCCCACTCCATTTGCCCGCATATTATTGTTTATGAATAGACTCCGGCCTTTATAGGATGGTGTTGTGCGGACAGCTGCTGTGTTTGGCCAGAGACCAGCGGTGAACATTACCTGCAAGCAGCTGTGGTCTAAATCACAAAGTGTTCACTCCCCCAACGATAAACGTTCCGATGCGAATGTAGCCACGATCATTTGAGCTGGTTAGTGTGTTTTGATGGCAGTTGGTGGTGTCCTCTGTTTGTCTCGTCAATATTTCTCTATTTATCAGGCTAATCATCTAAATACAATTGCAGTAGCAATATACCTACAATAACAAAAGGAACAACGATGGCTATCACACCAGACCTGACCTGAAAGAAAATGTTTGGGTGAGCTTCGTTCACATGTAGTCTTTAATGAAAGTTGTGGACGATTGCATATACCACATGCAATCGCACGCTTTTCCTCATCTTGCTACAGTACAGCAATACGAGTTTTGTCACTGTTCTAACTTTAGTTGCTTCTTGTTCTTTTGTATACTCTCTCTCTCTCTCTCTCTCTCTCTCTCTCTCTCTCTCTCTCCCATTACTTGTGTCAAACGCTCAACTTATTGGTTTATCCCTCTGCTTCTCATTCCTCATCTTTACACATGACTTGATCACAGCAGTTCCCCCCGTCCCCCTACTCCTCCACCAAGCCCCCCCTTCCCCGCCCGACGAAGGCTGTGTCCCGTGAGCGAGACAGCTGGGAAAACAGTGTGCAACCGCCAGAGACAAAAAAGGCTTGCTGCAGTATCATCCAATTTTAACCAGATTTTCCATGGATATTAGGGAAAACAAAAAGACAGTCTCCCTCCCCCCTAAAACTTTGATACCAGATCCCTTCAAAATATAGGCAGAGAACATTTTGGACGCGTTCCATTTCGTTTTAAAGTGAGGTGACACTTAAGTGATCCTACATTTGCATATCTCATTGCCGTCTTTAGCATACATTATAAGAAAGCTGGTTTGATGCGAATCAGGAACTTCCGAAGATTTATGCCCTGGACTTAAGGGAAGTTACTTTTTAAAATTAATTTCAAATAAAATTCAGTCTGCTGTTTCAGAAAGTCAGTTTACCTACACACACAAACCAACATTTATGTTTATACCAACATCATCAAATTCAACTAATTGCCATGTACAATAAACTAAATTTGTGACCACAACGCCACACGACATGACCTTTTACTGCGTTTCCATAGCGTTACGCCACACACTGTCTCACAGCAGGCACAGAAGACAACTCGCGGCACGCATAGCGGACCCCTGCATTAAGTAAAGCTGAGCGTCTAAATAGGCTGTGTTCCATTGTGGCACAGCGTGGCGCGACCACTGTCAGGGTTAGGGGGGCCGTTTCCCGGGTAGCATAATGGGCGGAGCACGGCACTTTCACTGTCAGAGTGAGTGGTGCTTCCCCACGGGGCCCTCGCACACTCAAAGTGAATGAAAGCTCCCGTCACACTATTGTAAGGCCTGTTGTTAGTGATTGTATTAAAGGTGCACTCTGCAATATGTGTCTGGAATGATCGCTGTGGGTTAATGTACAGAGTAATGGAAACGTTGTTTTGGTTTGAAACTCCCAGAGCCCTCGCCACTCTCGACCATCCCCTATATCCCTCTCCTACACACACGCACGCACGTACGCACGCACACGTACGCACGCATGCACGCACACACACACACGCCATTCACCTTTTCCCCCACTGCTTGTGTTTAGAGCAAAAACAATGAGCTGAAACCCGTGGTTCTTGGGCCATTGCATTACAATGTATCCAGTATATAACCAGTAGGAAGAGACCAGTTAAACCAGTGGGAAGAAACACAACAAATGCAGCCTTTCTCTCGTAGCTGCTCGTTTAATTCCAGCCCATGTACAAAACACAACGTGGGAATAGGCTTGACTGGGCTTGAGTACCCTAATCTAAAATGCGACCCCCACCACCACCACTACACGCACGCACGCTTGCACGCACACACACACACACACTCTTTTTTGCTCATTTTACTCAAGTTGCAAATGGCTTCATTAAAACAAAAGCACGACCATAGGGAGCGCATAAAGCATGCCGCTGCTACCTAATATGGTATTTATGACCGGGGCTAAATGTAGAGTGAATTAAACATTCAAGGACTGCAGTCAGGTAGACTGACCGACATTTGTGGAGGAATGCCCATTACCAAGATGAAAGAAGGAAGGTTGTGGTGGTGTGTGTGTGTATGTGTGTGTGTGTGTGTGTGGGGGGGTGGGTTCCCCCAGCGATACCTCTCCAGTTGAATGTCAGCTGGCCGGCCAGATCTGGACACCTTCACTGGGACATGGCCGACATGACCGCCCCGCCAGAGCCTTCCCCCTCCTGTATTTACAGACATAATTAAAGTGTAATGTCATCAAAAGTGACTGCTCCTTTTTCCCCTCCAGCTTCCCCCATGCATTCCACCCAAGTTCCATCTAGCAGAGAAAATAAACCAATTAGCAGCTGATGCAGTGGAGACGCCGTCGACAAGAGGTTCATGTCGACTGTGGCTGTGATGCAGAATGCTCATTATTAGGCCAGGTTCAGGTCTAAATAATCACCAGACGCCCTCTGAACCAATTGGGTGGATTTCCCCGCGGAGCTTAGGCCTTGTCAGCCTCGCTGCCAGTCGCTACAAATGCCTCAATCTCAATGCCTTGGCAAGCTAAGGCTGGGGCAGCATACAAATGGTCCTGTGGTGTATGGGTGGAACAGATGCACCTAATGTATTTGCCCACCATGGGAATCTGGGCAAGAAAGCATAGCTTCAACTTTTTTGTATTTTATAAATGTTGACGGCATACTCGCGCATTTTTGCATAATTAATTATGTGTAATTAAACTAAAATAATGATCCAAAAATAAATTAATACCTAATTAATTAAATACATGTATTGTAATAATATATTTATATTTAAAGGTTGTAATTGAGCATCCGTATCCCCTAAATATTTATGGCGCCCTTATACTTCACATAACTTTGTCTGCATGTCTTCATGGTTGACTTTTTTGCTTCCCGAACTTAAGTAGGATTAGTCCCCTCTTCCTCTGCCCCCTACTGGTCTCCATTCACATTACGTATTTTGGTTTGCTTTGTTTATGTCACCAACACAAGAACATGCAGCTTTTATTTACCAATGTCACTAGACAACGATGTAAAAGGAAGGCAAAACCATATGGGCAAAATGAAAAGCCACACTACATTTGCTTTTTAATTCATCTTTTTTTGTTAATGTAGTGTCAGCAGCAAAATAACAGTGTTCGTCATTTTCACTATGCCATTAATGCATCCCGCTGGCTGAGAGTGATGCGAGCTGCTCCGATAAGGAGGTTTTTGTGGAGACAGGCTGTAATGGGAAATTAATTTGCAGCTTTGCTTGCAGAGCATAGGCTACACGGGTACCCCCAAGGTGAACGAACAGTGTGCGTTCTGTCACAACAAAATCAGTTCAGTGTTATGTGAGAGAAAGCTTGACATACCTTCCCCACTCATTATGCAATCGTCAAACAAACTCGACATCAATAGTGTTTACTTCCTGGGTTTAGATGGAATAGCTTCACACCAGGTGAACCATACCCCAGACACTCTTTTTTTGGAGGATTGCAGTACAGTCCTTGATGCGCACCTAGTTTTTGAAAGCAACATTTTCACATAATCAAAATGAACTGCACTAACGGCCCAAGTGGATGTGTCCTTAATATAAATATGAATATATGGGCGGGATGTGGGGTGGTGGATTGCATGGCTCATTGATGTATGCACAACCATGGTAATATAACATCTAATTACAGTAAATGCATGTAAAATCTTTCACTGTGGCTTCAAGTGTTGACAATACCAAGCCAGGTAGATAGATGCAAAACGTAATGAAAGGGTTTGTTGTATACAGTGCATAAAAAGAGACATCTGGCTACTATTTTTACATCGGAGATTACGACTCCCGCAGTTCTTGTCAAAGGCAATATGTTTCATGGTTACGATGAGCACAGATCTCCTCTGATTTGTGCATTTGGCATACACAGGTAATGTTTTAAATATTTAAAATGTCCTCGGGCTTCATACATCTTAGATGGCAATGCGATATGTACTGCTTGGTTCAAATCCCATCTCTCCTGTTCTCGTGAGGCTCGCCCACCATTTTTCCTTTTAACGTTTTAGCTCCACAGATGGGCCCGGAAGGTTCCCTGCCATTTGTAGTGACCTCTGTTGAATTAAAAACATTGTGACACAAAGTGGTGCAGTTTTGATATTTGTGTATCGGCGACCGGGCAGGGATAATGGTGCGTGTATAGCGCGGTTTGACATCACCGGAGGAGGTGCATCATGGGCCAACCTGGGATCAGCAATGACTTATTCATGAGCCATGTGCTTGATTGGCCGCGACAGAAGAGCCTGCTGTTAACCAGGGAGATGTAGCATTATATGTGAAGAAACAACGTATACCAAACAAGCTAAGCAAGTATGACTGGATTAAATGTGTGCCACCTGTTAGAAAGGTACGTCAATGTTACATTGTTGTCAACTACATGTCAATGTTAGCCAGCGATAGCATAAAACTGTAGCTTTATTGTTATGGGTGATATAGCTGTCCTAAAAAAAAGCTGTGTGTTTGTTTAGCCTTTTAAAGACAACAATTGAATATCTTGCTCTAAGCTTTTCTGATAAAGCATCATATTAAGGCGGGACACAATGTACTGTAATCCTTCACTATGGTTTATTTTAATTTATTAAAATTTATTTTTTTGTATTTTTTTTAATTTTACCATAGAATAATGGGTAAATGGGTGATATTATCGATTGGATTGTTAAACCTGCATTTTTGCACTTAAAATCATGTATGTTTTACATGAAGTTAGTCTAATTTGATAAATTTTAATTCAAATTAGTTAAACATAGGTGAATGTAAATTATTCCGGATATAATCTCACAATGTAAATGTAATGTCTTGTTGCTTTTAGCAGTAACACAGCATTTGTGACAATCTGGCTCCAGAGCATGTTGGTTTTGTATTACATGCTCGCTGTTCATAGGTATTTTCATAGTGTATTTATGAGATACCAGTGCCCTGTCCAGATTTGCATCCATAACGCACAATCACAATGTCAACAGTGAGAACAGACTGCAGAAGCACTTGCATGTATGTCACCGTGCCGGGGCAATTCCGAGTGCTCCGGTGCCTTTCAAGTGTACAGAGATATTGTAGGCCTAAATTCCCATAGCACATCACTTTGTGGTCTAGTGGCCATACGCTCTGCAGGACGAGAGGCTTGTGTTCAGCTAAAAAGACCACAGCGGGTTTTAACAGCCCGTAACACATGGAACAGGGCCGCGGTTACGGGGACAGAAAAGGGTGTCCTTAAATTACGTTCCATGGGTTGTGTTTGAAGCTGCGCTGAAGTGCTGGTTAAACCAACAGGGTCCAATGAGCGCTTTCATTTTAAGGAAGAGTGCGCACTGCATGTTCATGTAACATCACTCAGTTGCAGTTTTTACACAACCTATTTTGGGTGGGGTTTTCAGTAAATAGTGTATACATTCATTATAGAATACGTGAGCAGAATTAATGTTTTGCCTTAAATTAACATCAGATGCGTTGATTGAGGTAGCCGCGCCGCTGTTGGTGTTAATGCAAAACCGAGGTACGTGATTGGCTTAAAACCCTAACATGCAAACGCCCCTGCAGAGTGTACAGTATGTGTTGCCGAGGATCTGCACCCTCTGGCCAGTAAATACACACTTCCCCTTTAAAGACCCCCCCCTCCACACCTCCAAAAACATCTGATCTTTGTTCATTGGCAGATTTAGCAAAACCAACCTTCACGTTCCCCTGTGATAATTAAGAGCCATTTTCTAAATCAGGCCAAGCTTTTACAATGGCGGCCTTGTTTTGTGTATACCCACGCTCGCTTACCGTGTATTATTTCAAACATATTTGCATGACAATTTAAACCCCAGGAGCATTTATTTTCCTTTTCTTTTTTTTGCTTGAAAGATTATTTTCTCTCTCTCCCTGACAACATCCTCCTTAAGCATGCTGTGTATCCATTTTTGAAGGCGCCACCGGCTGCGTAGGTAAAGATGGGAATTTGTAGTGACAAGGGAGGGCATCAGTACAACAGAGGTACCTTAGGAAAGAGACAACCTCTCCACGCTAAGGCAAATGAGGCTTGTCAGACGGCAGTTGGCGCTGTAATTATAAAGGGTGAGCGATATTTCCCTGGGACTTCAGGAGAATGTCATAATGGAGAAAGCACTTAGAATTTTATAAGCCAAGCTGCGAGGGGGAAAAAATCTAATATAATTTTAACTCAAGACAATAGAAATATTAATTGTATTGTTTTAAGGTATTTTAACTGTATTGTTGCTTTAGTATTATGTTTTGATTGTACTTACTGTAACCGTTCAGTAATAAGTGACAGTGTTGCTTAAATACCTTAAATACTCTGTCCAACACAGGCTTGCATAGAGAAAGGTCAACTGACCCTATCAAACTAATACAAAGTAGTATAGTAGTTGTCTCGATCCAACAGCTGCTCAAGTGACTGAGTACAGGGTCTAGCATTCAGCGCTGAGCTTCCAAAAATCTCAGTGGAGCTGCACAACATGCCAGCGATGCAATACCCCTGTAATAAAGGCATATCTAATTGTGAAACTATAGTCCCCTTTTGTAACCGCACCCCTAGGCCAATGCTGGTAAATCATAATGTGCTTTTAATCAACTTTAATTAATAAGGGTTGATAATGAATTAGCAATAGCTACAGTAGATGTTTGTCTTGCCCCAAGAAGACAGAACTGACTAGAGGCTTTAATTTCTAGGAGATGTTTATTTTCTTGTAGATTGATATCTGGAGACCGTTGTCTCTTATTCCAGTTTGACAGATGTATGCCACGCCTCCAGAGACACCGGGGGAAGGGGGGGAGCTACCGTACCGCGACTTGTATACCTTTCCACCGCTGCGGAAGTCCTTTTGCCACCCCCGTCTAAGCCCCCCCTCCCCCCGAAGCTCATTGACCTACCTGACCTTCCCACGATCCACTCCCGATGAGACTCCCGTCTGAGCAAACAGATGTAAACCTTACCCTTCTTTCCTGTTTCTCGCACCCCCCCCCCCCACCGCACTTTCCTCTCACCCCTTGTGTGTCCTACCTCCTACGTGTGTTGCTCAATGCCCAGTGTCCTGATTCAGAGCGACACCACAGTCAGTCCTCCGTCACTCTGATCCTGTCAAGGCCGTGGCAGAGGGTACTTGATGACAGATGTCCTATTCATACCAAAATCACCTGACCCCCCCCCACCCCCACCTCCCATCAAACACACACATCATGTTTCTTTACATGGAAGCCAACTAACAGTGGCATAGTCGAGATACAGTGTTGGTCATGTGACCTTCTGTGACTTCTTCCTCCCCCTGCTCCCCCAGACCTGTTGCTCGCCTGATGGATCAATAAGTCTCCTCCAAACGCCGGCGGCGATGCTTTTATATTGCTCGTACACATGTTTCACATCTATTATAAAGAAAACAAACACTGTAGTGTAAGTGGGTCATTTTTCTGAGTAGATACTTCAAAATAAAAGCCATGCTCTAATGGATGGGGGGGGGGAAAGAAGGGGCTGGGGGGCGGGGGGGCAGTCTGCGGTGTGCCTACTAATAAATAAATGTCTGGTCTTCAGTTCCATATCAGAGAAGCCTGTAGATCAAAGGCCCAGGTCTTGTCTAAAACCTGGACCAATTAGAGCAGAGCTGGTGTTCAAATATTTATCGCAATGTAATCCCAACGCTGTATCACACCAATGGCCCCCGCGACAAGCGTTTTGATCTTGCCTGACAGTTTCCTATACATGCCAGCACTGTGCCAGAGCATGTGTGGCGTGAATGCATCCACATGTGTGGCTGATTAGAGAGGGAGCGAATATTTAGGCGGACCCAGATGTGACTGTTTAACATGGCACAGGGGGGAGGGCAGGGAATTCTGACATCTCACCGTTCTGGTCGTCAAATAGCAGATAAGGCCAAATTAACCTGAGTCGGGCCTCCCACAGCTCCTCCACGAACGCTGCCCCCGAGAACTCTGCCCCGGGTCCGCACCTTGTCTGTTGTTTAACGAAGCCGAGCCAAAAATCCCTAAAAACCACCCACCGAATGAAGGCCGACCTGGTTTAAATATAAGTGATGGATGCATGAATGAATTAATGGATGCAGTTTGGATGAATGGACACCTGACAGGAATGAAAGGGAGTTGCATTCTGGGTAGCCACTTAACATGCAGTTGATTGGCTGTGGTTCAATAAATGAAGGACTGAAATAAGAATGATGATACTGCATGTGAAAAACTAAATAGCTGAAATGTGTTAGAAGGAAAATTGAATTACACTGTATATAGTTTATAGATTATTGTGGTTAAAATAAATTAAAGTTTACCTTTAAATAAGACAATAAAATAAATTAAACCACTTTAACTTTTGTAAATCTTGTAGAATTGCGATTTCGCAAACCGTCCGTCTTCACATAACTGAGCCTTCCCCCCCACTTGGCATGTCCCCGTCTTCCTCCAACTCCCATAATGCCATGCCCTTGTGCCTGCTAAGGGGCAGATGTTCTCAATGAGAGAGAGTGATCAAGAACGGTAGACCTACATCTCATCGCCTCTGTAACCTTCTGACCTCTGTGTAACACTCCCGCAGGAGCAGTAATTCAACAAAGTAACACAAACGGTGTGCACTCCACCATATGGCAGAGAGAGAGAGCAAGAGAGAGAGACTAAAGTGAAATGTAGAATAATTTACTAAACTAACTAAATTAAAGGACAGAGTAAAATCTTAATGGAATCCTTATTATCCTCTTCACAACATAATGAACAGAGTCCGTCATCTGTCCGGTACAGTGTAAAACAGGATTCATCCGTGAAGAGAAGGTGAGCATTTGCCCACTCAAGTCGGTCATGATGACGAACTGCAGTCAGGTCAAGACCCTGATGATGAGGAAGAAGAGCTTCCCTGAGACTTTTCTTGACCGTTTGTGCAGAAGTGCTTTGGCTGTGCAAACCAACTGTTGCATCAGCTGACTGTGTGGCTGCTCTTGGACGGTATTACAGGTGAAGAAACCTGATGCGGAGTTCCTGGGCTGGTGCGTTTTCATGTGCTCTGTGGTTGTGAAGGAACTTGGATGTACTGTCGACTTCTTGGACATGACGTTGAAGATGGCTTTTGAAAGCGCAATTACCACAGTTTGTGGCATTGTTTTTGCGATAAACTGATGGTTATAGAGTGGCCTTTTATTGTAACCAGTCCAATAATCATGCTGTTTAATCAGCATCTTGATATGCCACATTGGTCTGAGATGCCACACTTGGGTTATCTTGGGTGTATTAGGTGGACATCTCACTAACACGGACAGTAAAACGTAGACTTGTGAACAGAATGAGATAAATAAGCCTAAACTGAAGTTCATGGTTTCGTTTGTTTTGGTTCGTCTATGAAAAGACACCAAAGAAAAATGTTTGGGGCGTCGCTCCCAGCTAACCGAGGTGTCTGCAGACATGCGTCACATCACTGCTTCTCCCTGGGTTGAGACCCATACATCATCTCTGGTGAGGACGTCTCCAGGGCCGGGGCTGCCCAGTGACACAGATCCCAGACGGCCCTCCAGGGTCATTCCGTTAAATGAGATTTCAGCACCGTTGACCTGTGCGTTTGTCCCCTTTCACCTTCTAGCTGAGAGAGAAGGAACAAACGTTGGCCCCCGCCCCCACCGCCACCCCTCCAACTCAATTCGTGCGCAACATCCATCCTCATTCATAACAGGCTCCAACCGACAAGGAGAGTTGATTACAAACGAAGGAATGCGCCACAATAACTTTATTTCTGTATGTAACTGCACACAATAATTTAATATGGAAGAGAAGGCAACACAATGTTGTATAGGTGCTTTGTCTGGTCACACAGTGTACACTAGAATACCCATGGTATATGCATTAAAGAAAATGATTGCAATCATTTTCTTTAATGCATATACTGTGTGTGTGTGTTTTCTGTTTCATGTGCATGACTTCTTATTTGTGCAAACTTGCCTTGTCGATCGTGCCATGATTAGACGCGATCAGCGTCAAACACAAATACGCACCGGTGGGTACTTTGAATAAGAAGCATTATTTTATATTTCAGACATTTTTATATCCTCTCTGCAGATTCCCGCAGCATTTGATTTAGTCCAATATATGAAAATAGACATGTTTTTCTGTTCTTTCCAGGTCAAAACACCTCTAGCGTTGTGCCTTTTTTTGCCCACCAACAATCCCTCCTGTCTTGTTAAGCTAATTTGGCTTACAATAATAGACAGTTTTAAATACATAAAATTAACACGTTTCATACAGACATGCATTAGATAATTAGCCCTTATATCTAGTTTGATAAAGTGCATTAAAGTCATGCCATACTACAGTATAAGCTTAACATATAAGGCACTATAACAATATGCAAATTGATGTTTACTCATGAAACCTCATTCAAAGGGAAGTCATGGAGGTTGTTAAGCATGAGAACAGCATTTGCGTCCCGCATATAATGCCTCTCAAATATTGTCACTCCATAATATCATAATATTACATAGTAATATAAATAATGTATTTCTTTTATAGCGTAAAAAACCTGTTTCAGTTTGAAAACCCTGAGACAACGTATCTCCACTCTTCCCCATCCTGCTCTTCCTGGCGCTCACTATTCTCTACCCCTCCCCCTTCAGCTATGTATTTATGTACTGGGTAAGCAAACATTGGGGGGGGGGGGGGTGTTAAACACAATTGAGGAGTGTGCCTTTAAGGAAACAGGAGAGCTGTCTACGCTTTATTTTTTAAGGTGTAGTATTATGTTTTACTTCCAGGGGTATGTGAAAATGTCGGTTGTGGGCGAAGGGGGGGCTTGGCCCTCACCGCTGAGGGGAAATATTAGTGTCTCAACGGTGGATGCTGGGCTCCGGGGTCAGCCGTCTGGAAGCCCCGCGCCGCTCCCAGATCGCTGTTGTTACAGTTGGGCTTTTAAGGGAGAGGGTAAAAGAAATAGATTTGAGAGAAAGCATGCCAGACTCCCCCAGGGCGCGACGTGAACACTAATAGTTCAACAAAAAGACAGAGGAGAAGACACGTGAGGCAGCAGAGGAGAAATGCCCCATACCTACACTAGGAAGGAAAGACACACACTGGTCGTTAACTAGTAGAACATGCCGATATGCCCGGCCGCTTCTGACAAAATAACACATTTAAGCTAGTGATGTGGCAGGGATGGAATAGTGCTCAAGCTACTTTCACAGCATCCAAGTCTCCAGCAGCAAGCCCGTCAATTAGACATTTTGTATCTTGAAAAATGTGTGTGTGTGTGTGTGTGTGTGTGTGTGTATACACATAACTACATACTGTAAACACACACACACACAAACAAGGATATTCCCTTAGTTCTGTCATCGTATATTTCCGAGGTGTGTGCGTGCGTCATATCTGTATAATCACTATTTCTGTCCAATTTGCTTGACTGTACTGACAACACGGTTGTGGTAAGCCCTGTACAGTAGACATCTCTGGCCTGTCTGGTCCACACTTTCATTAGTGATCAAAAGGGCGTACCCGGTCTGGCGATGGCTGTTTAGCGGAGCCTTCGTGGAGGAAAGAGGAAAAAAAACAACAACAACCGAACAAACCAACCAAAAGCCTAGCCTCCGCTTCGCCCCATCTCCTCCTCGTTTTGTTAGGGAGCACAGCTGCACGCGAGGGGCACCCTTCTTTGATGAGGACTCATCGGCTCCGCCAGCTCTGCCTGTAGCGACGGTGGAGTCTCGCGCGGCATTAGCGTGGGCGCCATGTTTGATTTGGGCTTTAAAACGCGTGCGGCCCCCCATGTTGTCCACAACCCCCTACCCCCCCTTCCTTTCCCGGGGCAGGCTCTCAGGTAACGCGGTGATGATCTTCGCGCAGACCTCCGTCTGTTCGTCGGCATGGTTGCTGTCATTTGAAATGCATTTGCCCAGGTGCTGATGAACGACGGCTGGGGGAGAAAAGGGAGGGGAGACTGGGTTTGGGGGTCCGGGTTGTGTTTCATTTTAACCAGGGGCGGCAAACCAGGTTGCCTCCGCAAGTACCAGCTAATGGTTTGAAAACCCCCTCCAGCTGGCTCCATTTGGCGAAGACAGGGCGCTCGATGTAGTCGTCCATTTTGCACTTTGGCTCGCTACCAAAAGCGGCGAGCGCGGCGATGACTTAATTTCTCAGGTGGTCACAGAGTGCGCCGCTAGATCCATAAACAACTCAGCTGTTGCAGCTCCAGCGCGCCGCATGGTCAGACCGGTGTGTTTGTGTGTGTTTGACCAGGGAAGTGTTGGGGTCAATATGGGGCATATTGGGGAGAGCCCCCCTCCCCCCCCATCATCATACAGGGTCATCCCATTCTTCCCAGCCTGACTATTTGTGAGAGGCAATCCTCCACGCTTGTAAATACACGCCTTTAATTGATAACGCGGAAAAGCGGCATTGATCTGGTGTCAGCCGCGGTGGCGTGCCGCCCCGCCTCCTAATTGCTTCTCGGTTCTGTGGTGTCGCTCTCTGTTTCCCGCCGTCGGCTCCGCGCCCACAGTCGATGCGTCAGCCGCCTTCAGCACCTGCCCAGTCGCATTGCACCGCTCTCACTCCAAGGCCGCCGCGTTGAACTGACCGGAGGTGTTCTTTAAACTCGCCTAACGTCGGTCAAAACCCGCCCTGCTGTCCTTATGTCATATAACGGAGGTGTTTTGACCTTTTGACCTCAGAGGGGAGTGTAAGGAGAGAATTTCCTCTACAATGGGGTTTCACATGGTATTTTAGGGAAGTGTGTTGTCAGAAGACATTTACAAGAAAGTACCTTGTTTTAAGGAAACATTTACATGTTTTTCTTATTCTATGCAAGCAATTAATTTTTATACTTAAGCAGAAATCTATATCACATTTGTAATAAACATTCATTATCACACACTACAAACTTTGCACGCTGCAACAGCAGAAACACATTATTTTAAAACAAAATGTGTTCTCATTGTATACATATACTCACTTGTGTGTTTAATGACTTTGTTGTATATTGAAAAAAGTATTTTGAAGCAATATTTTTTACATTTTATAAATGAATATTGAGTAGGGTCAGCAATGTGTGCGCAGGCAGAGAGCATATGAGTGAAAACAAAAACAAAACAAAAATCAAATAGTACAGAAAGTTTTCTCTGACCCTCTCTCTCTCTCACTGGAATGATCGCTGGAAAAGAAAAAAGCACCAAGATTTGTAACAAGAGGGAACTTTTGGAAAGGGGCTTGTCACATGATCCCTAAATGTTAAGGGAGCGATGTTGCCACGGCGATGAGAGACACGGACGTTTGTAAACAGCCAGAAGGGGTCGATGACGGAAGGGAGAACCCTGCATTGCATTGTGTTAACCCCCGAGTTGAAATGTAGCTGAATGTTGACGCACTGTGGCATATTACTGCAGGGCCTCCTTGGGAAGCACAAGATGCTTTTAGCAGGGCCACGAGGCGCCGCTTTTGAACTCATCATTTTGATATGTGTTTTAATCTAGTTGCTTAGTATTTTACACATGTATTCATTATTCCAATGTTTGTTTACTGTGATTTTGCGATTGAAATATGTTGTTCTTAGGGGATGCCCAGGGATTCTACAAAAGTTTGAACCTGTGTGTTACAGTATAAACCTTTAGCAAATGAGAGCGAGATGCGATCTGTGAATAATGATTGTGTTTTTATATCTTAACACATACCCTGCTGTGTGTGTGTTTGTCTGTTTACAGTATGCATGTGTGATGCTTTGCCAGTGTCACCAAAAAGTGGCATCAGAAAAGCTACTCATTCATGTGCATGTACGTGCTTATTGGCTTATTAGGCCAAAGTGCCTGGGATTGTAACATACCTCCTTGGTTGTTTGTTAGCTTGTGTGTGTGTGTGTGTGTGTGTGTGTGTGTTGTGTCTCTGGAATTGTGTGTGTATATGCTAATAGAGAGATCTTTTCTCTGCTTGACACAAACGGCGTTGTTTAAAAGCAAATTAATGTGTCCTTAATTAGATTTTAATTGCATTACCTGATCTTAATAAACCCCCAGAGACAAGAGAGGGATAGCGCTTAAATTTTCAGTTTGCTTCTATTATGTTTTTTATATTGTTTTTTGTGCATCATTTACAGATGTGACAATATCATTATTGTGGCATGCATGCTTCACTCTCATGCATTTACAATGAAGAATGGACATAGTCGTCTGCCCTCCGTTATTGTTATTTTATTTTGTGTCCCACTTTTCTGAGGGCTGAAATACAGGCTGTGTGAAAATAAATAGTTGTGTGTGTGTGTGTGTGTGTGTGTGCACGTGAGGGAGTGCACATAAGACAGTAGCTAGTCTGTGGTATGGTTTGAGAAAGACTGCATTAGAACATGCTTGTGAAATAATGTGTGTGTGCGCGCGCGTGAGTGTGTGACAGGGCGTCTTAGGCCTGTAGATGGCGCTGCTCCCTACATTTGTGTTTTACTCACACTGTACACAATGAGCCTATTGTCCCCTCTGCTCTCTCTCTCTCTCTCTGTATCTCTCTCACACTCTCTCTCTCTGTATCTCACTCACACACTCTCTCTCTCTCTCTCTCTCTACTTACTCACAGCACATTTGGCATTTATGTAAATGTTCAATACTGTGAAACACTTGCCTTTCGGTTGTATCACTGCATGTGTGTGTGTCAGTCACTATTACAGACTCTTTAAGAGTGTCGGGGAACAGTGATGGCATGTGGAAGAGAGGAAGGATATTAGGATAGATGGCGCGAGATGGCAAGGAGGTCAGGACAGGAGAGCTGAGATGTAACTTCTATCCCTGTGGACAGATGTTACACAGCAACCAACAATAACTATATTTCTTAATTCTAACATCATTTATTGTTGTTTATAACCCCTTTATATACACTCACGCAAGTGTTTTGAGTTAGTTTGCCTTATTATTAATTCATATTATTATTATTATTAATATTATTATTATTATTAAGCCTGCAAACAACATCCTCTCAAAAGATCCAATCATAAAGAAGATATCACTTATCCCGCCCAACAAGGTACAACAGAACTGACACTCAGGGTGAGATGTCAATCAAGCAGCGGTCTGTTACAGTTTATGTCCAGAGAGTCTGGACATTATTAACTCAAAACACCTGTGTGGGGCTCTGAAGCATTGCTCCATAAGGAAGGCATGTTTACAACTGAAGCTACATAATTAAACAGTATGCAAGAAAAGACACATTCCTTCAATATACTTACACAATGATTTTAATAAATCTTTGCCTAAAAGGCCTTGACAGAGTCAGCGATATTGACTTTCTGCCTGTTTCACTGACGTATTTGACTGTCTTTTAATACGTTAATGTGACAGTTATAGTATAGTTCCATTTCTCTGCGACCTAATGCTAATACTACGTGTCAGATTCTGAGTGAACGGCACACAGAGGAATGCATTACAGGCACTGTTTTAATCAGAAGGCTTTAACATATAGGTAAAAAGGCAGTGGGAATCGGCGCTGTTCCCCCCGACACTCAAACGGTGTGTGAAATAGAGCCACAGTGGGTCACTAGCCATCCCCACATCTGATAGGATAA
Source organism: Typhlichthys subterraneus (assembly GCA_027564835.1). NCBI lineage: Eukaryota > Metazoa > Chordata > Actinopteri > Percopsiformes > Amblyopsidae > Typhlichthys > Typhlichthys subterraneus. Next base: position 361,439 of record JAODUH010000012.1, on the reverse strand, counting down.
TCAATCTTGCCTTATGGCAAGCCCGCACAAGGAATTATTCACACACTAAACATGTACGTCTCAGTTGGCACACGCCTACCTCGGTTAAAATAGTCCAAGCACGGTCCTTCTGCGGATGCATTTAAACCACAGTGTAGCACGGTCTGAATCGATTGCTCTTATCTGTGCGCTTATCTTGTGATGACAACCTTACGCTTACACACACACACACACACACACACACACACACACACACACACACACACACACACAAGCAAGTATCTACCTTTTTGTCAGGCCCAGATTTATTTCATGTAGAACACTCCGGGTAGGGGAGATTAATGGTATCTAGTTATACGCCTGTGATAAACTCTTATCTCTCAGGCATTCAAAAAGCACTATGGTTGAAGGCTGACCTGTTTTAATTCCGCCCCCACCCCCACCCCCACCCCCCTTTCTCGCTCTGTACCTCAGCGATCTAATCATTTAACCATGTATAATCTGGGCCCTCTGTAATTTGTTAAATCCTCTTCCAGTGGCTATGCTGCTAACGGCGGTTAAGCTAAGTGACTTGCACGATCTCCTGACGCACATTCTTAAGACTTACCGGAAGTTTAAGCGCGTAAAACAGGCAGACGTGAGACGCCGTGTTTCACAGTGAGCGGACTAATAGGAGGAGATTTACATTTTCTTTGTCTGTCAACACGGGGGTGATTATTATTATACAAACACGTGCTGGATCATCATTGGTTTAGGTGTGTCACATGAACATTACCCTAAGAAATACACATTATTCTAGATTGTTATACACATCTTTGTTTTTAAAGGATTTTAAAAACAAGGGCACAGGGCGTATACATGATATAATGTAGCGTGTACTGTATACATCCCCAGGAATATTTATATATTCATTCACTTGTGTGTGTGTGCATGCGCACATGTACAGTATATCTGTGACTATGTAGCATATGTGCATATGTGTGTTACAGATGTGTGTGTGTGTGTGTGTGTAGAGTACAGCAGGTACACTTTAGCATATCTCAGTTGCCCTTGCCGGCTGTGCGGAGGTTTACACAGCGTAAACGCATCGCTTCCTTACTGGCCGGACGGGACGTAAACAGAGCTCCGTAGAGTCCCGTAGGGAGACGAGGCCATCAGGTCTGGGCCCCGCGGCATCCTGGGTGGCACAGCTATAATGTGGCCTGGAGATTACCTCCGTTGACAGTTTGTATCCATTTGTTTTACAGGGCGGCCATAATGCATAGTACTCACATCCTCTCGCGGCCTCTTAAAAGGACATATTTTATACCAGCCATAGGTTCTCACCTGGGAGAGCTGTGTCGTAACCTTTGTTTGCTTAGTGAGAGAGAGAGAGAGAGAGAGAGAGAGAGAGAGAGAGAGAGAGAGACCACTATTAATAGTCTATAGAGTAATATACTGTAACGGCAGATTTTTACATTATCTTATTGAAACTTTCCATAACAATACAGTAGGTCAATTATAATATATACTGTCTTTTCCAATGGGGATGTGTTTTTAGAAACACTGTACTTTGTAGGTAATGGAACCCCTGTCTCTGTATAATATATTCTGCATCGGGCTTAATGTTAAAATTTTTCCTTTAACTAATTCTCAGAGAGAGAGAGCTCTTGTATTTTAGTGTGGGCAGCAGATAATGCATGTAACCTCATTCCACATGTGACGCCGGGTGACAAATACACAGTTTGGGGCAAATTTCCATTTCATGTTTGACTACACCGCACATCTCAAATTAAGAGCGGAGCGTTATCATCGACAAGGAAATGCGCCGCGTTAATATTCCCGCTTCACAGTCAAAGAATTAGTTCAGATCTTTGCATATATTAGCGTTGGCACAGTTTAAACAAGCTTTACCTCAGGGCCATCATCATCATACGCCCCTGGTTTACTTCACCGTTGGTGTTGATGTCTGTATATGGCTGCGTTTGTGTTGCTAATGCTAAACATCAGCACCTGAAGATCTTTACACACAGTGTCCCAAGAGACATACTGTAGAGAATACTGTTTTGAAACACAATGTAATCAATATAAAGACATGACAAAGGTACATATAATGACTTTAGAATTTTTTTTTTTAGTTCTAATGTTTCTCCTGAGGACACACATTAAGACTATTGGGTTTGAGTATGAATTCAACAAAAAAAAAAAATAGTACAACAAAGTCACATCACAATGTTAAAGTTAGAACCGTACAATAAAGTAAAACAGTACTACTTAGTCTTTGTTAATCTGCTTTGTAATGCTACAGGGTATAGCGTTAATGTTCTGTGCTATAGTTTTCCATAATTAATGTCAATGGTTGTCCAAATATTGTGAAATGCTTTGTATTTTGGTGTTAACTAACACATTATCTGAACACTTTCCAAATCCATTTTTTATCTTTTATTTTTTTACAATTGCATATTATTATTTTTATCCATCATATTGTTTTGGCTAGCACCTTTTTGACATCACACATACAGTATGACATACATCTAGTAATTCCAAAGTCACAGGGATGTTGTCTTTCTCGTGTTAGGTCACTGTTGATGGATGTGACCTTTGACCTCACAATTTGTTTATGTTCCACTAATTGTAGCCACCTTAGAGTACTAAGAGTACTAGCTATATCTAAATCATACTCAACCTCTCTGTTCCTGTGTAAGTTTGGCAGTTGGTCACCTAACAGTGGTTTGCGATGATGTGCTGCCCCGTGTTCAATGCCAGGGGAAGTGCCCTCTCACGTGAGGGGTGTCACGTGACTTTCCCTTCCTGTCCCTATTGTGTTCGCTTCTTGGCTCCGACTCCAGAAAGCTTGATAGGTCTGAACCTCTGTTTCCCCTACTGTCTTCTGACTATTGTTGAGCTAGCACGACTAAAGTTAGCCTTTATTGGGGGTAGAATACGGGGGCTTGTCAAGGCCTCACCATTCCTGACGGTAACCGGACGAGACATCTGCAAGCTTTCTGCGTTTATCATTGAGTTAGAATATATATTTTTTGTTTCCTTTTAATAAGGGAGTGGGTCATCCACTTAACTCTATCAGAGAACAACATTGGCACAGTGTCAACCCTTAGCCCAAGGTCAGCAGGTTTCCCTTATGCTGACCACTTGAATTGTGTTTGGGAAGCAACCTTGTTTTTGGCACCACTTGTATCCATCCGTTGGCCAGGAAAAGTTGCCTTTCACAACTTTGTTTGACATTCTGTTGCATACTTTACAGTATGGTAGTTTTTCTCACATATAATCAAAAACACATATGATGAAATCAACTTAACTTAATATACGAGAGACAAACTATAGCTAATGGGGTGTCCTAGTCTTTTTACACGTTCCTCTGACTAGAGCTGTTATGTGACTCTAGAAATGTACTCCCAAGTGCATCACCAGGCTAAACCATGGGTTTCTCAATAGAAAGGTGCATCCTGTGTGTGTGTGTGTATGTGTGTGTGTGTGTGTGTGCGTGTGCGTGTGTGTGTGTGTGTGGCAGACGCAAGACAAAGACAACAACTTTGAAATGTAACTGCAGCTAGTAAATTCCAAGTAGAATTTCGAAGCATTGCTGTCAGAAAAGCAATTGAGAGAACGTATACATAAAACACTGTGCTCTGTAATGTTAAATGAGCATGTGCAAACAGTATGCCTGCCACGCTGACCTTCCTGTGGCTGTCAGGGAGCCCCCAACTGCCGTACGACACACCGCGACCGACATGTCAGGTGCTGTTACATCACCCACTCACACGTAGGCAAACGCTCACACACGCAGGCACACACACACACAAAACCACTGCCCTATAGGTAATCAGCATCAGACCTGATTGCATCCATCAGCCGTTACTGACCAGACGCATCACATTGCAACACCCCCAATCTGCTCACAGAGAGAGGGAGATGAGGAGAGAGAGAGAGAGAGATAGAGGAGGGAGGGGGGAGAGAGACAAAGTGTGTGTTCTAGCAGGTTAATGATATTAAACTGTCTGTCAGTAGCTTCTTTTAAGTCTGTTTTCCAGTATCTTTAAGGTTTTTTGACTTGTGTTTGAAAATACATTGCAATCACCATGCAGAATTTGTGGTAATGCCTACTGTATAAAAAAGAAAAAAAATCTTTGTCATATAACATATTTCATTATGCATACATTCAAACGCCTGTCAATCAGTCCAACTGCTACCTGCTGGGAATCTCCCAGAATCCCTTGGTGCCTGGGTGGAGAGACTGATTAGGCATTGACACCCGCTGGCGAAGGTGCGAGGGGCAACCACAGCGACAGAACGGGGTCTTATGAACTTCTAGGACATGGTTTTAGTCAAAGAGAGCTCCGCATATTTTCTGAATGAAAGGTTACAGAGGTAAATGTGTAAAAGTTCCATTAGCGGTTTTTATCGCGGTGTTGTAAGTATATATAAAAAAAAAAGGTTTTGTGTGGGAGGGGTGGGGGGTGTTTATCTACAGAAAATTATGGAGGTGTCACTGCTGTGTTGTAGTGGGTGAGTGGGTGGGGTTAAATTGTCATGCAAATAACGCCGGCACAATTTTGTCCATGCCATCGCCCTAATAGCTTCTTACAAATCATGTGCCATTACAAGGAGGTTTATTTAAACAAATTTAATATGTCTTTAATCAACCCTCGTACAGACGCCTTTCCAAAGGTCACATGCCACATCAGACCCCTCTCCTCTCTTGCCCCCCTCTCCAATCCCAGTATTAGCTCGGGGGGTGGGGGCTGTACTACTACGCGTGGGGCATGAGAATTATTTCACGCCATTTTGAGATAATCTTTGTTTACATTTTTATCCAGTTATTACATTTTATTTAATCGTGCAGCGGAATAAAGCGGGATACTTTAACCACGAACTCATACGCTCTCTCTCTCTTTCTCTCACACGCACACAGCACACACACATGCACACATTAATTTGCTGATGGAGTCATCTCATGTTAGGAAAGACGGGAGTATCTAAGTCTATAGTGTGTGACAAGTCAGCCCCTTCATCTATTGTGCTTGTAAGAATGACCCCCAGCATTTACACAGAGCTCACAGGTCAGACTGCACATATTCAATCAGTTTGTTAATGTAAACTGTAGGTCTGGATTAGTGTCCCTGACAGAAGGTACACAAGGTATTTTGCTGACTGTAGCTCTGAATGTCACTGCACGGAAGTTTAAAAGTTTTCACACATAGGCCTGTGCAATTAATCACATTTTAATTGCAACAATCATAAAAACAATTAATGTTGGCAAATTGACTCTTATTTTGCTTATAAATGAAGGTGATTTTTCTGGTTTTCCCACAGTTAATTTTTTTTAACACTAAAACCGTCATGGGGTAAATTATACCCGTGGAGGTTTTTTAATTGTACATAACTCTGTTTTAATAATATATTGAAGTCCCCCAGTCTCTGACTTTTCCTAAAATGGTGTTATGTTGCACTCCATATTGTTAAATATAGTAGATAGTAGATAGTAGATATATAGTAGATAGTAAAATAAATCAAAATTAAAATTTAGGCATTTATACCTATAACCGCCACACCGGGTCAAATGTACCACAATTTTTGCCAGGTTTCTTATTTTTGTGCAGCCGTTTTTTACACATTATATGTTGCTAGGTGACGGTACACACATGTGTGATCGGAATCTACATCATTCATAACAGTAGATTCTCACAGGATCAGCTGACCACACACAATGTGTAACATTTGAAGAAACTGTCAGGGGTGGTGCAGGCAGGGTGGACCCAAAAGCACGACACGCGGGTTCTCCAAACACAAGGGTTTTATTCAAGACTTCACAACAGGCGCACACACGGAACAGAAGGCTGACATTAAATGAAGATTCGACAAATACAACAGAACACACTAGGGCTTAAATACAGGGACACAAGACAGGCCATTGGACACAGACAACAAGCG
>JAODUH010000012.1:302019-349420 GCA_027564835.1 Typhlichthys subterraneus | reverse complement strand
CTTGGGATGTCATTATGAATATACTGTCATAGTGTAGTTACTGTGTTGAGCTTGGGAAGTCATTATGAATATACTGTCATAGTGTAGTTACTGTGCTGAGCTTGGGATGTCATTATGAATATACTGTCATAGTGTAGTTACTGTGTTGAGCTTGGGAAGTCATTATGAATATACTGTCATAGTGTAGTTACTGTGCTGAGCTTGGGATGTCATTATGAATATACTGTCATAGTGTAGTTACTGTGTTGAGCTTGGGAAGTCATTATGAATATACTGTAATAGTGTAGTTACTGTGTTGAGCTTGGGAAGTCATTATGAATATACTGTTATAGTGTAGTTACTGTGCTGTACGCTAACACACTACCTGGATATACAGTAAAAACATGTATTTTACAGTACATAGCATGCTGCTTGTTAGAGTAAACAATTACAACACAATACAAACCATGCACACAAAAAACTAACAATATTAGACTTGTTTAATTACAAAGCATATTTTTTCATTCAGAAAAAAAAGACACTGCTCCCAAATAATAGTTGAAATACAATAAAATATAATATAACACATAAGAACGCACGTGCGCGCACACACACACACACACGCACACACACATACGAAAGAACCAACAGCCTCTTACGAAATTAACTTGGAAAGGATGAAGACAAAACACTGACACACACATACATGAGAAGAAAATAACTTTAGCTTCTTATAAGACAAACAAGGGCCCTGACAAGTCACAGAGGCCTTGATCAGGATGTGCTTACAGGACCTCCTACTCAGCACACACACACTCTCACTGTGCGTGTGTGGGGAGGGGGAGGCTAGGGGCCAGCGTTGGAGGAGAGCGGGCCCCGGCAACATCTGCAGTCTCCGTTGTCGATACCGCGGCTGCCAGATTGGAGTCAGATCACAGGGGCTTGTAGGAGATGCTGGAGTCTGTGCGCCTACCTCTCGGCCAGCCCCCCTACCCCCTACACCCCCACCGACACCACACACACTCACCCCCCCCCCCCCATCCCCCATCCCTTCACTCCCCTCTCAGATCCTTACTTCCAAAGCTTCTTGCTACCACCTGTTTGGTTGAATACTCCGCTGCAAAAAAAAACCCCATAGAAATAAAACAGGTCGCCCTTACACTCTGAAGTGAAACTCGCTTTCTCTGTTCCAGCTTCACTTCACGTCCTGCTTGCCACTCTTTGTGTCTCTTTGAGTTCGAAGTACTCTCCATCGCCCTGTGACGGATCTCCCAGAGTTTCAGGCCCGGGTGCGTTCGGGGCACATTTTGATTAATTAATTTTATTTATTTTCTTTCGGAGCCAATGCTTTGATGTGAAGATTTGAGTCACAGGCCCATTTACTATCACAGAGGTTTGGGACCTTGGCACCATACCACATGGCTAAGGATTTGAGATCCTTTAATTAGGCCAAAATGGATCTAAAGATGCACTTGTGTCTCTAAATTCTTCATACTTCCAGTGATAAATAGATTCAACCTCCGCGACACGTGATTTTCCATCATAGTTGGTGGCTTGTGTGGATTTATGTTTAGTTTCATCCAAATGCTCAGATTTTAATTTTCAGATGAATATGCCGTTATATACCGTTATGTTTTTCATTCCAAATGCTTAATATTTTCTAACATTGCAGATGCTCAATCAAAACCACATCATCAAAACAAGATATTTGTGCAATGTAGTTTATATGAAATATATATATATAAAATGTATATATATATAAAATGTACTGGTTTTACTTCTGAGGTTGTCATTTTTACTAAGTCTAGCTAGGTGTTAGAGCCTAGATTAGCTCGGTCAGAACATACAGTATGTTGTCTCAGTATAGCTCGTGTTGTAACAATCATTGCAGAGATAAAACTCACTTATAAGCCATTGTGGAATGCATAGCTATACAGTACGCTGTTGCGGGCCAATACTAATAAAATGTAAAAAGGCCGAGCACATGGGCGCTGGCAGATGTATGTTGCACCAAACCACAGCAGCAGCAACACAAGTCCCGACCAGATCAAATATTGAGATCACCCTCTCCCTCGACAACAACAAAGACATGGCCAAGTTCACAAAGTTGCCTCCACAATATTGCATCCGTGCGGATTCCCGGCAACAGATCGCATGCTTTTTAGTGTCAGCATTGATTTTTCTACCACCTTCCTTTTTAATAGAGGAGTGGGTTCTTCAAAGCCCCCTATTTGCCCAAAGCAAGCCTGCAACTCTTGCCTTTGAAAGCACGGCGTTTCTTTCTAGTTACAATCCCCCGTCTCATTGGGTGAGGGCCAAGAGAGAAAACGCTAACTTCTGAAGGCACCGGTAAGCGCAACAGACCCCCCACCCAATGTAGGTATGTGAAGTTGCAATATTTGTGTCCGACCTGGAATCGATGCGACCCCCACCTCTTAAGCCGGCAAAGTTTGTTTGTGTAAAAGTCAAAGACAAGGTAGGGCTATTTGTAGCCCTTCCTCCAAATCAAAGCACGGTTCTTCACAGAAGTTTCTCTTAGCTGCTCAGACAACAACAGTGTAACATTCCTTGAGCAAGTTTTTTTTTTTTTTTTTTCCTCGACTACAAAAGTGTTGTGAAAAGTCTTTCTGGCTGGAGTTGTTGCATCCAAGTCTGTTCAATAACAAGATGTCTCTCTCTCTCTCTCTCTCTCTCTCTCTCTCTCTCTCTCTCTGTGCTTCTGCGGCTTCAGCAAGGTGTTAAAAAGCACACACAAGGGGACCTGCGTTCCATTATGCAGGTCTGTTCCTGTGCCGCACGTCCCTGCCACTTTGCACCTCATATTGCATTTTTGCCTGTCAAGAAGTTCGCGCACGCACACACGCATGCACACAAGCTCACCCTGTGTCTCTTTGACACGTACACGCACACAGAGGGAATTGAACTTGCTGCGGCTCTACTTCCTGTGTCAGGTGAAAACCTAAGAGTGTGTCTAGGATTCCCATCCACACCAACCCCCCCACCCCTCTACCCCTGTACCCCTTGGGCCGGCCAGGCTAGTCTGTGTCGGAAGTGAATAGTGCGTGTTGTTTCAGGCCTGCGTTCCAGGCGGTGTGGTCGACAACAGTGCTCTGTGTAGCAGACTGTAGCAGGGTCCACCTGAACTGTTTTAACATAATCTCTTTATTTCTCTCTCTCTCTCTCTCTTTCTCTCTCTCTCGCTCTCTCTCTCTCTCTCTCACTCACTCACTCTCTCTGTCTCTGTGTTTGCATCTCTCAGAATCCGTTTCCCCAGCTCTCAGATACATTTTCGCTGAGATTATACTCACTTCACATCCTCGTTCACATCCACATGGATGGTGATCGTGGAGTGGCTTCGTGTGATGGCATTGATTAAAGTCAAGCATGTTTCTAAATGGTGGTAGAGCTAGATGAAGCGATATACACAGTTGTAGCAATGCCAATTGGTTAAATGCTGTCCAAAAGTTTCAATATTAACCAGAGGTCTATTGCCCAAGAGGAAACAACTGATAACCCACTAAATGGAACGTGTCCAGGCCCTCTTCACAAAGTGAATGCTGTGTCTAGTTACAACCGGCTACTGTTTCCCTCACTGTACATGTATGTCTGTTAGTATAAGTGACCGCGGTGTTTCTCCATACGAGCATCCGCAAAGCATTGTGTGTGTGTGTATGTGTGCGTGTGTGTGTGTGTGTGCGTATGTGTGCGTGTGTGTGTGTGTGCGCGCGCACATCTTTGTCTGTGGGGCAGATAGAGGGTGCAGGCTTCCCCGTGCAACCTGAATCCTTCGGTCAGGGGTGCTGGAGTTCATTTGCAAATTAAATAATCGAATCAGTCACGTGTGTGTAAGCTACAGAGGTTACTCTCTCGCCCGATATGTGATACATATGATTATTTTGCAGATTAGGATCATGTACACGGTCATTATTGGGGTTCCACTAATCCACAGTGTTGCTGCCTTCACTGTGTGTTTGCATCATGAGTGGGAACAATGTATCTGATGAGGCTGACTCTAATGATTTGACATGATACTGATTTGATCCACATTTTGATATTTGTATTGAGGCATTGGTAATTTGTATATAGTTGTGTGCATTGCTACATTCTGTAGATGATGACAGTGGTTAAAACATGTCTGTGTTGATCTGGTTTTGCTGGTACAACTGTGTAACAATAACAGAAATAAGTAATGGAAGTCTTATTCCAAGAACAGTCACCAGATAATAAAATCAACTGCACATGAAAATGTCTTTGTGATAATCTTCCACAAATTTACATAGATGCTTTTTTTTACATTAAAAGTCAAATTGTTGATTCAAATGCTACAATGACCAATTTATTTACAATTAATTCATTAGTAGAATACGTTTGTGTCCAAATGATTTGTGAATGTGCAGCTGTATGTGTGCCCTTGTGTTTTCATTTACATACATGAATGCAAGTACACACTGCCAGTGTTTGGTTGTGTCTTGATTCATTCACACATATCAAACAGAGCTGGAGGACAGAAAGAGAGAATTAGCTAAATAAATAAATCATATGGATATAGTCGATGTAAAGTATAAGTAGCTGTGCTAATGCTAACCCTACTGCAAGTGGCATCCTTCGATACTGGAAATTAAATCCAACATAAAATCTGCAGTTCCTCAAATGACCACTTGAGACATGCTCCAAAAAGCGAGACAATACCCATAGACCCCATGTTAAAATGTCCAACTTTGCAGCAGAAATCAACACATTTACAGCCTGCTGTAATAGGCAGTCAGGCACTGCCAAGATGATGACCACCGGCCATCGGTAACGTCATTGGTTTGTATACTTATTTATATACCCTACTGTTAGCCCTGTTTAACGCTATAGGCTAAATTAGCTACTTCTCTACCAGAGAACCAATTTAAATATTAATATCAGATGAATGCACACATGCTTTATATAGCATTTAAGATAACATACTGTATATTTTATTTAACTTACATCAGGTCTTTAATCAGAAAATTGACATGTAGGGCCTACTGTAGAAACATGACAGCTAAAAGGCAGGGTTAGTCATTCTCGAGAACGCTTGCTAAACTCCATCAGAAGCTGCGCCCCATTTGAAACGCATGAGAAGCCAAACGGCATTGTTATTGTGAGCGGTGCTCACCACTTTGTGTTTCTATTCAAAGAGCCTGTGTAGAAATACCCGATATTTTTTTCAGCACGCACAAGAACGGTAAGCTAGCGAAATGCAAGGAAATATTTGGTGAATGTGACAAAACTCACCAATTAATGACTACATTACTTAGCTTACAATGGCTGACTATACCTTTACTCCAATCTCTATTATTTCCCGTCACACACGCACGCACACACACACACACACACACACACAATACCTTTCCCAGCTGTCTGCCTCTCTCTCCTGCGCCCCTGTTTGTCTGTGTGGCTGGCGGGTGGGTGGGCAAGCGCAGTGAGGCGGTGTCACCTGTGCGACACCTTCCCCAGGCCACGTCAGAGGCAACAGGAGCAACACAGGCCTGCCAGAGCAATCTCCCGCCAGCAGGTGCTGCCTAATTGTCTCGGAGAGAAAGAGGGGCAGGGTGCATGCCAGGGAAAACCTTAGCGCCGGGGAAGCAAATATCTTCATTTTACCCCGACCCCCACCACCACCAACACTACCCTCCACCCAAGTCCCCCCAGCACACACCACCTTGCCCAGGCGGGAAACACCGGAACACAAAAGGCATAGCAAACAACCTCTGCTTTGTCGACCAATTTAGAAGCCAAGAGGAAATATTGCTGCATGCGGGTCAAGCGTTGTTTGTGTTTCCATTCACAGTACAGAGCAAAGGCTGTGTATAGAAACACAGGTTTCTTTTTTCAGCACAAACACAGCTATCCAAGTGAGTAGATATTCGCTAAATGTTACTGTACGTAATTTGATGAAAACTTCTTACGTTCTTTTTTGCAAAAAGGGCTTTGGCCACATGCAGTAGTGATGAACACAAATAGGTCCCTCAGAATTGGTATTGTGTGTTTTCATCAGAACAACAGTTTTCTCAGCATGTGTCTGTGTGTGTGTGTGGAGTACACATTCAGTCTATAGTATATGCAGTCAGTGCTCACTGCTTCATAGATTCTGACATTCCCATTGTGTGTCGGGGGGTGGGGGTGGGGGGTTTGGAGATGGGGCTCAGGGAAGGTGTTCCGTCTGACAACGGAGTCTCTTCCTGTCAGGAGATCTTCCAAACGGAGGCGTCCAACCGGAAAGCGAAACGGCTTCGAGTGCCTGCATGTCCTCACACCGCCCAGAACAGTTAGCTGAACAGTGCTGTGTGCAGCAGCGCTTTGACTTTGGCTATGTAACACCATTATCCAATAGTGTGACTTCTCTTCCCAATGAATGTTTACTCTTATTCGTCTCGCAAATGAACACTCAGCTGAACACGGACATCTTCTTTAACTTCCAGCGGCTAGTATTAAGCCACCGCTAAATATACCTGACACATTTTGATCTGCATAGGACGCAAACTCGAGTCTGTTACTTCTGAAGTTGCAAACTTGTTGCCAGGCTTAAAGTATGTAAGCTGTCTCTACAAGTAGGGTGGTGTCTAAAAGCTTGCCTTGATTGATTGATTGATCTCATGATCTTCTGCTCTACTGTTTACCCCCTAGTCCATTAAGTGATGCTAAGTGCTATACATGTTTCTGTATAAGGTTAGCCTCACTGTGTGTATTCTCTCTCTCTCTCTCTCTCTCTCTCTCTTTCTCTCTCACAAGAGTTAGCCAGTAAGCGATTATCCCCCGTAGTGATTTGAACTCGACAAAGCTATGTTTGCCTTAGAGCCAAGTGCGGCGATACAATACATGTACATATCTCATATGTACATGTAGTTGTGGCAACCTTTGATATTGGACGCGCTCAAACTGCATTGAACGAAGCTGTGTAGTTTTTGCCGCTGTCTTTGTGTTTGATTGTTTGCTATAACTTGCTGAATTTGAATAATGAATAGGCTTTTAATCAAAATTACTGTCATCCAAATATGCATTCCTAGAAATTACCATCTGAAACAGTGAGTGAATGCTGTTACTTCTACTTACTTCTACATACTATTTTGTGGTTGAGTGTTGTTTTACAGCGGGGCAATAAAACGCAGTGTTGATCCAGTTATTTTACACTATTTTTATATGACAGGGTTTATTGCGCATTGTGTTGTAGCTCACTCCTCCCCTCTGTGAAGCATTATTTAATTACAGCACATAGATAGCAGAGGGATGGGGCAGCTCCATGGACTTGCTTGATTTATGAACCCCCCACTCCCCCGTGCACTATATCAAAGTCCTAATCTTCCACTTACCTTGTTTTGAGGACAACATGGTAATGATTAGCACACACGGAGACATGGTCAGGGGGGTTACAAAGCTCTGCATGCAGGCCAAGACTAGGAGAAGTATATCTGAAAAGTTGTAAACTCTCACCTGTCTCTCAGACCCTTAAACTCCACTCCCTGTCTTACTCGAACTTTTTCTTTTGCAATTTGCTCTTGTTTTTAGTTATTTTTACTAAAGTGATAACTGTAGATATAACTACAGATTTGTTGTTTTCTCTTTTCATAAAGCACTTCCACAAGTGTTTAGAGTTAATAAATACACTTTATTTTATTGACATCTCCTTGACTCCACCGGTCTCAGTTTTTTAGAGGGTTGGACGTCCTTTTTTATGATTGATTCTTTTAGAGTTTGCAAGAGATGTTTATTCTGACAAATGAACTCAAGCCACCACAGCACATACTCATTCCTTGGTCTCATTAAAGTGTATCTGCACCCCAGCTCTGAGCCTGACTCCACCCATTGCACAACTTTGAAAAATGCTAAAACATAGTCAAGGAGCTGAGTGAGAGGAGAGGATTAATTAATTGATTTTTATGAAGCACGAGCGAACCAAATGTAAGGTCAGAGGCCATCAAGGACCTTGGACAATATTTAATGGGTGTGACGTGTATAGCAATCTTCAATCCATCCAGATTTGAATAAAAAAATTAATGTTGTCAATATTAACACCAGCATTGACGTGTCTCATGACAGTTCAGTCCTACTGTATAATTTAGTTTACAGCTCAATAATCTCAATTTAGGATGCAGTTACTCTTTAAAAATAACTTACAAATACACATTTGTAATACAGTACAATAATACTATATGTAATGTATTAGAAATGTGTTTACAGACCATCCCCACTTTTGATTGTCTCACAATTTGCATGTTATAATACGTTTCTGTTCATAATTGTACTATGATGACAACGCCATACGCTGAGTGGACGGCACATCTGTCGGTGGCAGCGTGCACTGCTGGAGTTGAATGGGGTGTGTTTAACTGATCGTCCTCACATTACCTCCCGCCTTTGGAACGAGTGGAGTGCATCGCTCCAATATGGCGTCATCTGCCCCACCTTCTGCACAGGTGTCCTGCACAGAGCCAAGCTCCACGCATTCATTTGTCCCAAAATAAATGATCAGGTGAAGAGCATGAGCATAATTTTTATATTTGTTGAAAATACAACATAAAATACAAATTAAGTGAATATATCAATGTACTGCTGTAAAGCAAATTTTATATTTTCTCTTCTATCTTTCATTGCAATTACGTTATTTTCAAATGTTTGGAAACACAGGTTAAAACATCCATAATAAACTTATGTATGAATCTGGGTGGATTGTTGTGGTTACCGCCCTTCTACAAATATTGGTCGTCTCGCAGCGTTGCCAATTGGCATCTCTTGCCGATGAATTTTAATCTGCTAATTGTCATTGCGGTGTGGCCACCGGTCACTCCTTTGAAAGCACGGATTAAAATGTACAGCATGGCTCACACGGTAAAGAAGATTCACTCCCCTGCCCTTACTTTGCCCTTACTATGCCCTTTGAGCCAAGCCCCTCTTTAACCAATCACTTGTGACCATGAGACCTTAGCGCCACGACTTGGCGGTCAAACAAAGGCTTTGGGCTGACCTTTGAATGCCCCTAAGGCATATTTGACCAGACGGGTAATTGAAAATCTCCACTTGAAGCGGGAAAATACTTAGCTTTGTCCCTTTAATTAGCACCCGGGCTAATGATGGGCTCAGGTGGAAGGCGGGTGGACTGTGTAAATGTTGGCATGGTACTTTTGACCAGGTTGTTGTGGCGTAATGTGAATGTACTGAAATTGGACCCTGCTAAAGTAATGCATTAGGAGATGTCAAGAGCTACTTGGACATACAAATACAGTAGCTCAGTAGTCTACAGTGTAGTTATTCCATGGATTGTTTGACTTGACCGTGGAGGTATGGGTCGAATAGATTCTAGGACCCCCACTCAAATGTTTTCATAGTGGTGCTGACTGTCTAGCCCCCCATAGTGTGGGAGGGGTGATGTCTGTCTCATGAATTCATATTGTGCTAAAATTATCTGTGTGTGTTGATACTACATTCAATATTAGCATAATCATTACACCGTTTCAGCAAGTTTAATTTAATTCTGTTTCAGAAAAATATATGAACGGCCCTGTATATAAATGTATACGGTGTATATCATACACAGTCCATAACTATCGGCTGCATTATAGGATGAAACCGAGCTGGGTTGTTCATAGATTTCTGTTTGTTGCTGACCGGGACAATTAAATATTCACCTGTGTTACCTCATTTCACATTGTGTCTCCTGTAGGAATGATTCCCAATTGATTTGTGACGCTCTTTAGTATACAGTATGGGAGCCATTTAAAACGGAGGAGGCGGGGGGGTGTGTGTGTTCCCTGCGGCCAGACTACATCACCCATTGACACCAGCGCGCTACGGGAATTGGGACGACTCGATTGTTTAGACAAAGGTGAAATGTTTATTCCTATTAGCAGACTCCCATACAAGAAAACGTATTGACCCATAGCTTGAGGACGTCTGATAGGAGATCAAAAATTACAGCTGCTTTTGCTGATCTTCTCCTTCCACGGACTGGAAAAACCAGAGGGTGGGTTCAGGGCATGCAAACACAACCTAGAGGAAGGGGGTCTGCGGTGTGGAGAGAGAGAGAAAAAAAATCAATGTAAACTAGTCAGATGTTAGGTAAGTTGTCCCCGCCGTTTGCTTAAGGGACAGTCGCAGTTGTTTAATAAGACCCCGAGCATCTCCGATCAATGGGAGCCTTCCATTTTCCCTTTTGGAAATCAATATGGCGCCTTGATGCAACACTGCTGACTTGTGGAGAGGTGTCTGCTCACCGTGGGGTCCCCAGCAATCCTTGTTTATCTGCTGTTTTGTGATTGGATGCTTTGTGTGTGTATGTGTGTTACAATGACACTTGAGTATGGGTTATATTGTTTATCAGTACATTACAAGGTACATTGCACGGCATGTTTAACATTACATGCATCTTTTTGTTAACACCAACTGTCAACAACAGTAATAGATTTGACGTGTTTCTTATCGGAATTATACATATTATTGTAGCGGGAAAATAAAAAAAACATGAGTTAAGGATATAAAAGCCTTGCACAGTCCGTGTTGGTTTATTTCCCCAGGAAATAGATTATGTAATCAGGGGTGATTTTAAGAGTCGGATCTCATTTGCGTATCCGTGCGCTTGCATCTGTGTCTGTCACTATTAGGCCCGCGAGGCGAGACGCACATTAAACAGCACTCTCAGGTATGTCACATGAAAGTGAATGCTAACCCCCCTTCCCCCTCTTTCTCTTTGTGTTTGTGTGCGTTCACGTTTGTGCGCATGTATCTATCTACTAGCCCTACACATCAACACGTTCCCTCAACACCCTCTGAATCTCATGAATCCTGTCAGATGATTAATTTGGCCTGGGTTCCTTTAACCTCAATCACCTCCTGCAATGCATTGATGTTGTTCCAAGCACCCCCTTCCCCCCATCCACCCCAACATGCCCGCAGAGCTGCCTGTTCTCCCAGGTATGACTAACTGCCTATCTTGCCCCCGCGACTCTTTTGTCATTTATCTTTGCAGGGCCGCGCAAGCTAGCTTGCTGCACAGCACGACAGCCCGCGCTAACAATAATTTGCTCTGATAGCGCTCCCCTGCCTGCCCTGATGTTGCAAATGGCAATCGATTATCATGCAGTAGTACTATTGACCGTCCCCAACACTCAGGTATGTGTGTGTGTGTGTGTGTGTGTGTGGCCTAGGTTTATGTTTATTGTCTGTGTGCTGTGATTTAGGAGGTGTTAGATGGTACAGGTCATAAAGACACAAGTTCTACCATGAATGAATGTATTTCTAATAAAAGATGGACACAAGTGTTTTACTGTTAACAATCATTTTTGATATTAGCAATTAGCAGACCAAATTGTTGACGTTGCTTTTCTAGGGGAATGTCTGAAGTGTTTCTCGTCTATTCATTTGTATATTTATTTGATCTATGATTTAGAAGGCACATTAAGCACGTCCTCATTGGCTTCTTCAGCTCTTAATGATGAGGTGTCGCCACTTCCTCTGTACTCAAAAGGCGATCGCCGTGACGACAAATGCACATAACGCAACGCAGCTTTTAGCTAACATGGTTGTACAACGTCATGCCGTCAGCACTACAAGCCCCGGCGTAGAGGCCAGAGTACTCAGCTACAAGAGCACAGCTACATGGACCACGCTGTCCCGCGGATAGAGTGTGTGCAATATTGATGGCCGCGATGTGCCGTTTAATCAGCCCGCTATCGACCGACCCGGCACCACTGCCTTGTGCAGCCAGGGCATGGGGAACGCTTAAAACAAGAGGGAGCGTTTGATTCCCCAGCCGGAGCTACATTAACAGCCCCCCCCCTTTCCTCACTACAGACCCCACCCCCCCACGCCTCTCCTGTAACTGCATTGTGCGTACGCTCAGTCAATACTACCAGCAATTGCTCAAATTAAAAGGAAAAAATAGGTTTACTGAATCCTCACGCAGTGGGTTTCCCGTGGAGTCCTGTTCTCTGCTGTGGATCACAGAGCACTTATAGGAAGAGTGTGTGGGTGGGTGTGGGTGTGTGGAGTGGGGGGTGGCTGATAGATGGTCTGTCTCAGCATGCGTCCAAGACTCTTTCACTCCCATAGACTGTCCTGATTCCAGCACAGTCCTCCCTCAGACACACACTACCACACCAGATCTGTCTCTGGGCCGCTATTACAACTGCTACAGCTATGCTATTATTTAAAAAAAAGGTGCTAACTGGAACCGAAAATGGTTCTTCAGAGTGATGCCATAGAAAAACAATTTTTTGGTTCCATAAAGAACCATATGACATACATGTAGAACCATATACTACATAAAATGGTTCTTTACTAGGTGATGGTTCTTCGTAGCACTACAAGGCCTTTTTAAGAACTATTTGTATTCTGTGTGTAGGAGAGACACTTTAGTGAAATAACATACAATAAATGGGGCCGTGCTCTTTCAGTTGTATCTATATACAGTATTTACACTATATTCAATACTGTAAATATATCTTGTGTCTTCTCGATGCTTGTACCGTAGCTGTACTCACTGTAAGTCACGTTGGGTTAAATGTATAGTAAGTGATTGTAAGCTAATAGACTTTTTATCAAAAAGGAGCTCCTCGTATTCCGCTAGCTTACCATTTTGTGCGTGCTGAAAAAAAAAATCTGGTGTTTCTACGCAGCCCTGGCTCTGTAAATAGGAACATACACAGTGGTGCACACAATATCCTAGCCTTCGCAATGTGTTTCCAATGTGTGGGGCGGCGCTTCTGAGGGAGCACCCTATAGCACTGAAGGCACAGGTGTTTTTGTTTTGAGTTTGAATATAGCAAGCATTCGATGACTCACTATACCTTTTTTGTATCTACCATATGACCTCATTGTAATGTAATTTGAATATCACTGCCTCTAGTAGAGGTGGTATCAATATTTACCCCTCTGTCTCCTGTTCCCCCCTTCTTAGCCTGCTAGCCCATAATGTCTCAGTGAATACCTTTTGAAGCTGGGGGAAGGAGGTTCAAAGCACGTTTCAGACAGGAGGGACTCTGCGCTGAGCCCCTAGTTCAGCATAATTGGTGTTGGGACTCCAGCCTTTTTATTAGCGCAATTGCAGGTTGGTTTGGCTGGGTCGGGATATAATGTGTTCCAGGCACGTGAATCCACACACACACACACACACACACACACATATGCGCAAAGCATTGACTTGTGTACTGTACGTACAACTGCAGACGGTTGTCGGATCTCTGCTGGGTGTGTGTGTGTGTGTGTGTATAAGGAACGCAATTACCGAGGTGGAAGGTTAGAAGTGTGCCGCACATTTGCGAGGCTTACGATGTGGGGGCGCCGGTATTATTCACAGACTGCACGGCGCGCTTCTGGAGGCACGATGCGTAATTTTAGCTGCCATATGTTTATGTGCACACGCACACAAACACTGTAGTTATTATTAGTTCTTATTCAGTAGGCTGAAGAAATATTGAGGATTTGGGACGATCACGTCTGTTGTCTTCCCATGGCTCGTCCCAGACATTCGTTCTCCATCTTGCTAGGGTATAGCCTTTTCCGAATGGGAGCTTTAGCGTGTCAAATGGGCCGGTCTGTGACCCCCGACGACCTCTCTCCCCTCCCTACACCAGCACCCCCGACCGGTAAAATTGCATGTTAACTGGATTATAAGGGGACGATTATACCTTATTAGCAGGGATGTTATGGCTATCTGCCACCCTGACCCCATTCACATCCACTAGCACACTAGCATCTGTGATTGCACGCTAGCGGTGCCTTCATATACGTGTGTGTGACCGGGCCAGACCCTGTCCATTACCAGGGCTGAGTGGGTGCTTGGAAGGGTGGGGTGTGGGGGGTTGTGTGAGGACTCACTGTTGTGCTTTTCTGGAGAATTACCAGTCAAACACTTTCTTCAGAGCTCTGTCATTGAGCGTGTGTGTAACGTGCATTTTGTATCTTGTGTCTCCATAGCGACTTGTCAGTGCAACAGTGCAATAAGCGTCGCTTCCTAGACCGCAGATATGACCAATATGATAGAGGTCAAAGGTCATGAATGGATTTCCCCGCCTCCTTTTATTTATCCTTTATTTGAGGAGTCCCACTTGGTTAAAAGCCCAGGAGGAATAGCTTTGAGAATTAAAATGTGTGCTCTCTTTTTAATGGCCAGTATGAGAGATTGGCTGACAGCTAGTCATTTGGGGACAATATTGTTTTTAAAACACTATTACGTAACACAATTTATCGAAGGCTCTAACCGCACCTGAGTATTGATTGGCTTGCATTCCTCCCTACTCCACCCCCTTCAAACATAAACATTGAGCTCGAGAGGAAATCTAAGGGTCAATTGAGGACTGTACATTTTTAAACAACTCCACATGTTGTCAGCAGCCTTTTGCTGTGAATGTCTGAAATTAGGAAACTAAAGTAGACCGGTGTTGACAAAGAGCTTATGCCGACTAAACCCGTCTAAATAAAGGTTTAAAAAAATGTAATGTGCATCCATGATTACATTGACAATTTACACTGCATTTTCTCAGATTGGTACATATGAATTGCAGAACTACGGAGCCAACCACAATATTTTCCTCCACATCAGCTGCCAAAATGAGAGCGACTGCCATATAATCTGTTTTTAATGGATGCTAATGCGGGAACACCTGTCTGCTAGCAGCGACAGCATTTTTCCTTCCTATATAATCCTAAAAAGATTACATGTGTTGGGAGCAGGTATTCCTACTATAATTATAGACAAACTGCGAATTATGTCTTATGCCTCGGTGTATTTTTTAATTTATTTTTTGGGTCACGTTTGTTGGTGCATGCCATTGCAGTTTCATAATTCTCTCTCTGTATTCCCATAATGGGTAATTCAGGAGATTACAGATTTAAGTACAACACGACATTCAACGATGAATTTAAACTGTGTAGGGTAATTCAGAGCATTACTTTGCATTGAACAGAGCTGAAACATAACGTAAAGGTGACATACAATATATATCCGTACAACCAGAGAAGCCGGGAGCAAACATCTCACCATTATCAGTGTTGTACTCTTAACAAATGTAATGGTTTTAAATATTTTTTATAATGGTTTTATTTTATTTTTTATAAAGCAACATGCTTCATTAACATTTACCTGACTCTGACTGAAGACAGTTTTGTTGCACCTGTTAGGTTGGTCCAATTGACACCTAAATTCTGATTTGAATTTGTAAAGTGAAACAGGAACTAGTTTCTTACGTTCCAGAATTAATACTTCAAAAGCTTCCATGGCGGTTTCTAATAACACTCACTTCAAAGAATATAGCACAGCAAAACAGCTGTGATCAACTTTGATATTTAATTCTGTTTATCTACAGGCTGATGGTCAGTTTAAACAAGAGCTACCCTTGATCATAAACTAAGCAGTTAAGTAATTACTATTCAGAATTCCAAATGCAAATTAATAGTGATGGATATCATATACTCTATAACTAGGTGTTTTATTGACAGATGCAGTACTCAGTATTGCCTAGAAGATGAATAGAAAAGTCCAACAGGATGTCTCCGCTTTTTAGACCTTTTTTTGCTAGCATAATGGGTCAGCATCACTTCCAATTGATTTACTAACCAGGGAATGGGGGAGGGACATTATCTATTCATGTAATAGCCAATGGAACAGAAGACACATGTGTATCCAGGGGCTTAGCAAACAGGCTCCCACTGTACTTTACATGAGGCACACAGCATTGTTTTTTTACAATCAAAAGTTGATCTACCCCGCCAACCCCCTGTGACGATGACAGGCGGTAGAAACCGCAAATGAGTGGCGCTTTCCCTTGACGGTTCTGAGGCAGGAGGGGGGCCTTGCTATTCTGGGACTCCTAAGGAGCTCATTAGAGCCAAGGTGTGAGTGCCGCGCCTCTGCTTAGGTGGCGCTACTGCCGGCTTCCGCACCTTGGCTTGCCGCGCCACAGCCGCTCAATTTTATTCACTGTTAAAGGAAGAAGGGAGGAGCGTGTACGTGAGCGTGCATGTGTGTGTATGTGTGTGTGTGTGTGTGTGATGGTGGGGGGTTAAACTCCTATCCTGTCTTCCTCTTCCTGCACTCCCAAAAGGCTCACCTTCATTTTCAATTGTCGGGCCTGTTAGTGAATCTAACGTCAGGTGTTGTCATGTTGTCTGCGCCCATATTATGACGTGGCTGTACGATGTTATTTTTTTCCTTGCATGCTTTCATATATTATCCTCATCATCCCAGAGTATCTCCCCCCTCCCATTCGCCTTTTTTTTCTTTTATCTTTATTTTGCGCTTCAGAGTGTGACTTGAGACATTGACGGATGTCTTTTTCGCCCCTCGACGGGAAAGTTGTCTCTCCGTCGTCGAGGGCCAGATGCCACTGGCTGCCGCGCTCCGTCGCGCTGCCTTCGACCGGAGCCTCCCTGTCTCCCGGAGAGGATTCTGGGACACGCTACAGTGATTCACCTACAGCATTAGTGCCCGGCTGTGGGGATTGTGTTAAACAAAACAACCGACAGACGCACACCTTTTGATGTCAAGGTGTACAGACGTAGCCGGTGAGCTGTTGGCAGTGAACAAGCTAACAACCAAAGCCACGCGTCTGCGTAGCAGATGTACAATACCAGACATGAGGGAAGAAGAGATAAAGAAAAGACTTGAGAGTAGCAGGCTGATGTCTAAATCTACCTTCCTCCCCGGAACAGAGAATAAGCGATTACTTTCTCGCAAACTGCCAGGTAGACAACAAGATGTGAGCCGTCAAAGCCCTCGCGGTTCACTGCCGCGAACGTTAATCAGGTTTGAAGCACACCAAGGTACACTATCTTTTGCTTTTAAGCGCCCACGGTATTCGACATTAATCCCCTCGTAAGCCCTTTCAGCTAATGTAATCTAATTAATGACTATTTTTTTTCTCCTGTGCCAGCCACAAACTATCTTTCACTAAGACTGTGTAAGGGGCAAAATAGAACTCATTTTAAATAGTGTTTGCAATAGCATTTTTCCATGAGATGGAAAACAGTTTTAACAGAAGTATTAGGAATAGGACTGCTTTACTTAATGTACCAAGCTATTAGCCCAAAAAAAGTATTGTTTTTTTCCCCAAAACATGATGCCGTGTTAAGGTATACAGTAACACCATGCACTTAACTGTCATATTCCAGAATCAACCACACACATCCAAGCTGACCATCTGTTTGTTTGAAATACAACTGTGCAATGGTAGAGAACTGTGTGATCTTAAGGGCTCTGAAGGTAGGAACTGAAACGTGCTAGTCGCTCACTACTCATATTTTATTAGAAATATGTTTGTTATAGTTTAAACCCTTTCTGTCCTCCCCTCGAGGTTATTCCGAGAAATAATATGTGCCAAACATGAAAAAAGTTCATAATGGCCCTTTATTTTCAGTGTATTCAGAGTGGTACGAAGGGGTTTTAAATCAGTATAATAGGGGGTATATAGAGAGCCAGGGGGATTACTCATGTTGCACAGCAGTTAGCAGCTGTTGTGCTGTAAAAATATAAATATTTTAGAGTAGTAAGATTAGATCTTGTTCCTTCCCCATTAACTCTCTGAATATTTCATTGAGGCAGTGTTGAGAAAATGCACATTTGGCCGAATTTTTGTTCCACCTCTCTTGCGTAAATCGTACATGTAGTGCTGCGTCATTCAAACAAAAGGAACGTCCGAATGCAGGCGATGATCATTCCTGCAGTGCGGTGGCGTTGCGCATCGCTGACTCCAGACCTGCTTATTCTTCAACAGGAAGCATGTGCCCTTGTATGAGGTGGTGTACCGCTGTGGAGAAAAATAGATTTTCACCTCACACAAATATGGTTATCCATGGCAAGTCTTCCCTCGTAGAGGCTCTTTCTTGTATCCCCACCAAACACACACACACCCTGTTAGTAATTTCTACAAACAATCCCCCACTCTGTACAAAATAGATAGAGAAAACACACAATTATCTCTAAAAACTGGAACAGATTTTTATTAAATTAACCTTATTAGTGCATTACGGTAAGCAAATGCCAAAAAAGGAGTCCCTCATTTGCATTAAGATAGATTTTTCAGGTCGGCTGCACAATTTAATTAAAGAAAAGATTAAGAATCATTAACCGAGCTGCTCTACCTTGCAGGAGCGACGGGCTCACATCTGACACAGGTTAACACCAGACACCCAGATGGTGCTTCTCTAACTGTTGAATCTGCGTAACCAAATCAGAATGATCCCATTAGTTTCTGTGAAAGGGGGGGCATGAAAGTAAGGGAATTTGGCAGATTGCTCTCTCCATCTCGCACATGGTGCCACACAGGGCCTGTATTGATCCCTGGTTCACTTTCTGGGGTGGGGGGGTCTGAGGTGGGTCTGGTCGGGTCAGGGGTGTGGGTCTGAGGTGGGTCAGGGGTGGGGGTCTGAGGTGGGTCAGGGGTGACTCAGGTGGCGAAGGTTCATTTGCGTCTCGAAAATCCAAATGCAATTGGTTCACAAATGAAGGATTAATTTGTTCCAGTGCAAATCAATTAGGTGAAGCAAAAGCACCAGTCCAACACATAACTGGAGGTCCCAGCCTGGGAAAAGTGGCATCACATTATCAGATTTAAAGTAACAATTTCCATAGCAACAATTTGTAATAGCAGGTGTCCATTTAACAACACACTTGGGAGCATTGTTTGTTTAAAGTTTTACACTATGAATATCTCAGATTCTTTGTAATCTCAGTTACAAAAAATATAGCTGGCACGTTTTATCAGTGACTACAACTGTATGGACTTTTTCTTTGAGTGTATGTATGTACAATATTATTCTATATTGTATCCAACTAACTAGCTATATTGTAGCGCCTGCCCAGGTCATGTCTTATGGAAAAAGAGAGAAGGGTGTGAAACCACTGATCTCAGATGTGGGTGGATGAGGATGAGCTGTCAGAGTTTCAAACTTATGCTTTTGTAACACCTCTTTCAACCACAACCACAATTCCAGATTCAAAGCCAGGTCACTCCCTTTAATAACCAATTAGGTTTAATTCATTGTATAATTACGATAGTAGGTAAATGAAAAGGAAAGACACAATGGCAGAGGTGTTGGGCAAAGCAATACTGCAGACAGTAAAGCTCCCCCTAACCACCCACCCCCCCACACACACACATCCCCCAGATCTCCACTGTAATGGAACTAAGTCAGCAGCAGAAGGCCCGATGCACGCCGAGAACTATCCGAGTGGAGAGGATTTGAACTTCCCTGCCTCTTCGCACGACTGTAGGGTTAAAAAAAATAAAGAAACATTGTATGCAAATGGCTCGGTGAGGATGGTGTTAAGTAAGTGTGTGTGTGTATGTGAGAGAGAGAGAGAGGGGAGGGGAAGAAAAGGTATGCACCCGAGCCCTCCTAATCCCCTCGCCTTCGCCAGAAACGACAAGCGAGGCAACCGAGGCATAAAGGAACCGCTCATGTATGGCACACTCCGGCATTACTGCAAGACACCTGCGTTGGAACGAGCAGATACAAAAGTAAATACAAAATAACCGGAGGGTGGTGGGGGGGGACAGGGGACGAGGAAAAGGGTGGTGGTGGGGGGGGGGGGGGGGTTGGTAGGGGGATCGCTAAGAAGCTTGAAAGAGTCGTCTGTGTGTGTGAATGCAATCAGGCACCATTGAAACGACACCAGGTGCTTGGCAGGTGGAGGCACACAGATGAGCCAGAGGTCTGGCAAGCTGCTCTGTGTACAGGTGTAGAGGAAGTATGTGTGTGTGTGTATGTGTGTGTGTTGATGGGGGGGGGGGGGGACATGACCGCTCCCCAATTACCTCTTTAAATGCTTAATTTCTGTGTTTCAATATTGATTGCTACCTGTTCCGTTCCAGTTTTCTGCCACAGAGGATTTCAGATCTGTGGCGGTTTCACCCGTCATTTTTACCGTCTGTGTTTGGCCTGCTTCCCGATTGGATGTCTTTGGGCAGCAGATACAGTGCTCTACTACCAAACGCCTATATCTCTCTCTCTCTCTCTCTCTCTCTCTCTCTGCCTTTCAGATTGGATCATGTACCGATAATGGGATACACAATCAATGGGCCTGTATGGATGCCAAATGGCTCCCCTCCTCCCTACACACACACACACACCCCTCTCTTTTCAGTGCATCCAGATGGATCTTTATGCAGGCGATGTATTGATAGAAATCACGGCCTGCCTTCCTTCCTAGCTAATGATGGACTCACACCTTCTGTAATTTCCACTAGTTTGTCATCTATAACCTGCTGTGCCGTGTTATTATTTCTTCCAATAATGGCGGGCAGATGAGGGGGAAGGTTTTTTAAAGACGAATGATTTTGATAATTAGGGGCTATGGTGATCCTGATAAAGGTGTTGCTGATGAAACGGAAAGAGACTCACATGATACCATCGCACGCACGTGTGTGTGTGTGCGCACGCACATTCATCCTTATTAATATGCTTTGGTGTCCAACCACCTGGCTTTTCTCCATCAAACCAAGAACAACATGTCTCATTCCTCTCTAGTTGAACCTGAATAACCCTAATACAACTAGGACTACAAACCAAGTTAAGATGCCAGTTGACAAAACAAGTTAACATCCAGTGACTGGATCCAAATCGATGACGTGGAAGATATACATTTGAAATATGTCTATGTTATAGAAAACCACAATATAACAACATTTTAGCACAGTATGCTAATTCCACCATCATTATCGTTGTATTTATTATTAATCCGGGTGTGTGTATGCATCTCGTGTTTTGGGGATGAGGAGATTTGTGTGTGTGTGTGTGTGGGGGGGTCTCTGTCGGGGGCCCACCGTGTCAGCTCCCGTTGCACGGCGACAGCTGTCTCTCCCAGGTGGCGTGACATTTGATTCGCAGCCGGCCAGATTAGATGGAAGGTGTACAGACAGACAGACAGACGGCCCAGAGCACGGCAGGAAGAAGTGTGTGTGTGTGTGTGGGGGGGTTCAGCACCATTAACTTAGTGCCAGGTCTTGGTGTGTACTGGTTTTGGACTCAGGGGACAACCTGAGCCTGTGTATCTCTGGTCCAGATGGCTGGGCCCGGGCACCCCAAACACAGCCACCCTTCCCCCCTTATTGATTTAACAGGGGAAATGGAGAACCTGGCTGTGCTTTAGGGCCCCCCGGGGCGGGCAGCCACTGCACCGCGGCTCCCCTTTCCCCCCGTCGCACGATGGTCGCGCTTGGCCCGTTCGACCGTAAGGAAGCGCTGTACAAATGCGCGCGCCACGCAGTTTTGTCCGGGGTTGAATGTCGCGCGGGGATAATCCCCCTTTTTTTGTCCGCCATCAAATTGACCGCTGACATCAGGTGCTTTTAGCCATCCAGAACCAATCAGATCGGAGCGATGCAGGCTCTGCTGCTAATACAGTACAAAGAGCTTCTCAGCGCACCAGTGGCCTCAAGCACATGTACACGGTAAGATTTGTAGAAACACAGTACATGAAAGGAGGAACGGGACTGACATATGTATACACCCCTTTGAGAAGAGCCATTTTTGTACTGTTAGACCATTAGTCGTTTTTTTTTTTTGTGTGAAACAGATGTGATTCCGGTAGTTGTCGGCGCGACTACACACAGCACAGTCAAACACATGGCCGTGGAAAGCGCTAAGAAGATTATTATAAGTCTGAGACATGCCTTAGTAAATTGTAATCTTAGGAGGGAGTGATATTAAACAAGCTACTGTATGTAGCCAAAGGAGATGTGTGCCTCTTTGAAAACGTGACACCTGCACTTACTCGATGATTAAAAGCAGAACATTAAATGATGGTACTTTTAGATATTGAATATAACACATTATGAACAAGAGCCTTTAGAGGTATTTTAAAGATATTAAATTCAACTTTAGTTAATGATTTTCTTTTCACTCTCTTCCTTTCACAAAGTGAATAGTTTGTACAATGCTTGGAGGGAGTTATTATTTGCGCAACCTGGGCATATTATTTCCAATATTTTAGCAACTTTCTGTTCGATGAGCAAAAACCACCCTGAGCTCTATACAGTAAGAACCCAGAAGACATATTAAAGCTTTACACGAAGGGTTAACCGGAGCGGGGCATATTATAGGATCTCGGAGCATATGATATTTGTCGATATTGTCGATTAGCTATGAAATGGATCCCCTTTAGCCAGGGACTGTAGCAGGGAGGCATCAGTAATGGGACACCCACACAGTGAACAGCACTATTGACTGACAAGGTGTGGACTCTCCCACTTCTAAGCAAGGAGGCCAGATCAATGCCACATGGTGCACTTGGCCTTTTGTTGCGCTAATGAGCCTAAAGTGTCTCATTTATTTATTTGTATTTATTTATGTTTGTCGAAATGGAAACAGTCCTGAGGTGTGTGTATGTGTATAGTCACTAATAAAACACGTGCACTGAATGAAGTATGTACTGTAGTGTGAATGTGTATCTGGATATGGATTTTTACACTATGTTCTTGTTATAAGCTTTTTAGGCCTAGATACAGGTGAACCTTTACATCAGCTTTACTGTGAATGTGCTGTATACTGTAGCTAAAGGTATACTCCTCCATTGTGGTATAGCATGTTTCATTGACTGCAATGACAGAGGCTTTTTGGAGTTTCAAACAAAACTCAGGAGGACAGTCTCTTTAAGAGGTGTATTGTGTGGCCTGATGTTTATAGTAGCTTGTCTATTACCTGCCTGTTGGTGTCAGTGGCTTTAGATGTGTGTGCGTGTGTGTGTGAGAGAGGTGATAATTGAAGCCGGGCTTGGTCCCTTAGGAAACAGCTGACACGAGCACCGGTGCAGCTTGTGTGGTTTGGCACTCAGCGTTGTGTGTGTGTGTGTGTGTCGGTGTAGCACTCAGGAGGGTGCTGTGAAAAACCTTGCTACAGCCGTGCTAAAACTCCAGACACGGATAAGACCTGCCTGTCGACCTGAAGGGCAGAATAACTGCAAGCATCTTAACTTTCATCAAAATGTAATATAGCTTTATTCATTCTAGCAATACATTCAGCATATTTAGACAACATCACTTTGATTTGATAGTACCCTCGCACCACCTTCCATGGACGTTTGGGGTTTCTGGCCGTGCAGTCGTGGAGTTCACCTTCATCATGATGAAAAAGGGCTAGCCTACTTTCCCGAGCCTGATCTCCTTCCACCTGAATCCATTAGCCCAGTGACCTACAGCACACAACCTCCCAGTACAGCGCTGAGTGTCTAATCACGCTCATGTGGAGAACTTACAGGTCACCGTCGTTAACCTGGTTAAGGGCAATCCTACATTGTGCGTAATGCTGCAGTACAAGGTGTATTGAGTGTACAGTACATATCCCCTGAATTAATATTAGATTGCTACGCTTAAATATTACTCTGTCCAGGAAACATTTGGTTACCATCTTCAGGCATTGTTTAGCTTATCTTCTACAAGCTACAACCCAATAGCCCCCTGTGCCCATGTTATTCCCTTTCCTTCCGGAAAGTGCCATATTGTGTTCATTGATGTATAATCACCTTGAAGTTAATTAATCGTAATACAACAACGCTGGGCGATAGCATCAACACGCGCACAGTCCCGCTTTTCTTCAGGTTGCTGAGGTAGGCTGTCCGGGCCGCCGCGCCACTAAAATGGCTGCTATCTCGGAGCGTTGTGCGTGGGGTCCCAGGCAGTAATTAATCTCAATGAAGCCCGTAGCCGAGGTAGGTTCCGTCGGCCCCCGGAATTCAATTACCCCCCCATCCCCACCCCGGAGCGTGTGCCCACTTTTTACAGGAAGAAATGTGCCGCCTCTATTTTTCCCAGGTTAATACGAGCCACCTGAGCTTTATCATCATTTAACCGGGACGGAGATGTTGTCATAACACATGCAGGCCTCGTGAGTTTGACTTGAGTGTCTTTTGAGTGTCTTTGGTGGCCTTGGGTACGCTTTCGATTAGAGCTCAAATAACATGTCGCTTCTACTTTTTCATTGTTCCTCCAACAATAAATATGCCCTACTACAAAGTGTTGCTTTGTTGAATAGGGTAAAAAAAATAGACATTATATGATGTGCTGGAAGTAAAGATTTATAGATATATCTTACAGGCTCAGGACCAAATAATTTCCCACAGAAATTTAAAAAAAAAAAGGTATGTCCCTAAAAAGCTGTCTTTTGTATTTCAAAAACAAGCTGACGCTACGTTTTGGCTAGTGCTTTGGGATATTGACTGCTATTTCCATCCTTGTTGATTTCTGGTTGACAGTACAGTGTCGCTAATTATTTGCATGGCTGATTTTTCGACGTCAATATTACAGAATCGAGCGCATCGCACAAACGGAGCACCCATTCAAGGCAAAACACCTGTCCCATGGGCTTAAGGGTTTTCATTTCATGTTGATGTCTGTATAATGAGGGTGTAGGATACATTTACTGAGGGGGCAATATGATTTCTTAATAATTAGTCTCAGAGAATAATCATATCACTCATACTGTAACATATAAAGTTTTGATACACAAATGGGATTTTACAATGTCTATTTTACTGCAGTCATTGCAATATACTTAACAAATATTGGATGTATGAGTAGATAAAGGTGTGTGTTTGTGGGATGTTTGTTGTCAGATGTCAAGCCTGTGTGTGTGTGTGTGTGTGGAAGGGGGGGGGCAGGTCACATGATCTGGTTTCAAACCACAACAGCAATGATTACAACGCTGTTTACAACAAGAAGGGACGTTGTTCCCGACACATTCCAGAAGCCGGGTGTACCGTTCACCTCTAAGATGTAATACTGTACTGGAAGCCAGAGGTGGGGCTTGCATTTGTTTAACATGCAGGATGTGTGCGTGTGTGTGTGTGTGTGTTTGAGTGAGCGCGGGGGTGGGATGAGCATCGAGATGAGCCTTCGTACAAACAAAGCATTCATTTTGTCAGCTAGCATAGCGGTATAGGCGGCACACCTTGCAATAAATCATAGTGGTTTTAATCGCACCTGTCTCACCCCCTCCCCCCCTCTCTCTCTCTCTCCCCCAGAGCCCAGAGGAGTTGTTTTTCCCTTAGCTCTCCAGGTCCCCACCTCTACCTTTCTCACTTGTGCTCAATTACCTAGCGGCTCTTTCTGGCGTTTATTTATTTATCCAAAGTTCATGCACAACGTCCTCCTGGGAAAGGTAGAGAGAGAGAGAGAGAGAGAGAGAGAGAGAGAGTCAGCGGAGCGTGGCGGCTAACCACAACAGCATCTGGATCTGGAAGGGAGGGAGGAGAGAAGGAAGATAAGAACATAAGGAGAGAAGGAGTTTGGGGGAGGTTGGGTGACAGGAGAGATAAAAAATAAAAAGTCTAAAGGTTGTAAGGGAAAGTAAATGGGAGAGCACAGTGGGAGAAGGAGGTGAAACAGAGGTGTGTTAAAGGGTGTGGGAGGTGTGGGGCGGCTTTTAGACAGTCTCCGCACACAGGGGAGTTGCAGGTCTGCACTCAGAGGTAGGTGTACAGTGAGATGCTGGCTGGGAGCTAATTAGAGGCCGTATCACAACAACAAGCGCTAGCATGGCCCCCCGCTCACCGCCGAGGTAAACACAGCACACTTGTCGCCATGACACCGGAGATAAAGCGGTGTTTACCTTTCAGTTGTAGTCCTTTTTATGTTGTTGTCGTTGATCTTGTTTTTTTTTCTTGCTACTATTGCAGCTATGGCTGCGGTTTTGGTAGCTACATAATGCTATCAGCAATAGGATGTGTGTGTGTATGTGTGTGCGCACGTGTGCATGTGTGTGTGCGTCTGCACGTGTGTGTGTGTGTGTGGTGCTTACAGTTATGTAACTGAATAAGAGGAAGCGGTGTGCTGGCATTCAGCTGTACAAATATGGCACAAATATGAAGAGCTGGTGTCACCAACGGGAACTATTTTTGTCTTATTTGTAAGATGTTGGCATGCCTTACATTATAACGTAATTCTAATAAATAATGAATTGCTTTTATTAGTAAATTATATGTATACAATATATACACAGTATATATAGTGGATATAAAACGTCTACACACCCTTGTTAAAATGCCAGGTTTTTGTGATATAAAATAATGAAACAAAGATAAATCATTTCAGAACTTTTTCCACATTTAATGTGACCTATAATGTGAACAATTCAATTCAAACAAACTGATATCTTCGAGGGGGGAAAATTATTAATAAAAACCTTACAATAACCTGGTTGCATAAGCGTACACACCCTTAAACTTCTACTTTGTTGAAGCACCTTTTGATTTTATTACAGCACTCAGTCTTTTTTGGTAGGAGTCTATTAGCATGGCACATCTTCTTTGCAAAAGCTTTATATTTATATTGACATATGGAAGCTATTGATTTGAAGTAAACAGAAAGAACACACATTGTGTTGGATTTACTAACATCCTAAATACAAAGTGCTACCTTGTGTGGGCATTGTATAATATATCATGTGTAATTTTAGCACGTATTTAGGGTGATTAACTAAGATTTTTTGCGTAAATGACAACCGGTGCAAACACCATGGATTTAAATGAGAATGTTGCAAGTTTTTATGATTTCCCGCCATATATATATATATATATATATATATATAAAAAATGTAGTATATAAATATCAAGTTTTTGAAAGAAGATGTGCCATGCTAATGGACTCCCCCAGGTTTTTACTCATGCAAAGATTTACTAAATCTGGCCCTGTGTAAAAGGTGTGTGTTTCCCCAGAATGTGAACATAGCTTTTTCTACCTAACCGTTCATCCATGACAACCTCTGTGCTCTCACTTGAACTGCCTGGGGAAGTCTTATAGAACATCACGGTGTCTATCCCCCATGTTGCTACTATGAGAGAATAGCGATGCATGTCCCATCTCAGCTACTAGCGACACCCATCTCCTTCCACATAACAAATACTTCCAGCAATTAAGGAGTCCTTCTCTCAACGGCTGACACATTCATACCCCCCCACCCCCCCCACTACCCACCCCACACACACGCACCCTTCTTTGTTATTCCCACAATTTGCAGCATTTCGAGCGGACACCTTAAGTGGCACTAAGTGATCAAAGAGCACGGATCGCGTTGGCTAACACAATTAGGCTAAAGCTGAGAGGAAGCAGTTAAGAGACAAAGGGAGTGAGTGTGTGTGGGCGAGAGAGAGAGAGCGAGAGAGAGAGAGAGACTTTAACAGATAATGGCTTGTAAACAGAGGACATTACTTTCCACAGAGATTATTCAGATCCTGGCTCGACACTGTATGTAACGGGCTCTGTTGGGGTGGTGGAGGGGAGAGGGAATCACAGCCTGCAGGACCAACAAAACTAACTGGCTGCTTCTTTTTTTTTTCTTCTTTTTTGGGAAATGGGACAACATGAAAATGCATTCTTACATGAAAAAATAAAGAAATAAATGTGATTCTGGGACCCTTAATTGCCTAGATTTAAAAACCACAGCAAACTGCAAGAGTTGAAAGTGACTGTAATGCGATCTGAGAATCTCTCTCTCTCTCTCGCTCTCTTTCTGCCTTGCTCTCCCACTTGGCTAATGCCCACCCTTTACTTGTCATTGGTGTACTTAACAAGAGGACATAAGTGGGCTCTCTTGTAATGGAGCTTCTAGACATATAAAGAATGTGTGTGTGTTGTGGGGCAGTGTGTGTGGGGGGAGGGAAATGGGAAATGGCGGTTTCCTCTTGCTAAATGACTCGGGTTGGGGGGGGGGGGGGGAGGTCAAACATTCAAACTGTAATTATCAGCGATTACGGCGCTTATAGCCGCTCACCCTGCTCACCTGACATTACCCATAATCCCCCACCCCAACCCCCGACTTCCTCAAGCTAATTTGAGGGGGGGGGGGGGATGGGGGGGGTTTAATTGAGCAGATTTAACAGGGATCAGTGCTCGGGGACTCCAGCCTATGTACATCTACTGCCTGACCCGGCCACACCTGAGACAGTGTCTGGCTGTGGTGCTGCCCTGGGTGGTGGGTGGAGCATTGCACTGACACTGGCTTTATAACAGTAGGAGTGCATCTCCATGCTGGAGGTCAATAGGCCACAGTGTATACCAGGATCAGATGGGGCTGCCCTTTGGGGCTCACCGTACCATACAAAACAGTGGAAAACCAATATATTGCATTGTAAAGACTCGGCTATACTAATGAATGCGTGGCTTCACCCAGCGTAGAAGAGCGCTCGGACTGTTGCGATAATATTCAAATTATATATCAATTATAAAAAAAACTCCTTTGAAAATGCACACACATTTCCAGTGAACAATATTGGTGTAACTAAGAGATTTGCTGTGAATAAATATGTTTTATATGGCTAGAACACGACTGTAGTGGATTTTAGCCTGTCGCACATGCTCAGTCAACACGCACATGTCCGCGCGGACAGAAGAAAATCGGAGGTGCGCGGACAGTTCGCACGGACTGTATGCGTGACGATTTACGTTGCGCACACAGTCTGTAGATCACCAAGTATGCCTGGGCCTTAAGGTATGCTACGTTAGCTCAAGAGCTGCAATGTAAATGCTAAACGTATACTGTATTGTGAGTGGGGCACAATCTATCTTGTGTCCAAACTCCTCTGGGATTGGAGGAGGGCTTTGACCCGGGTTGTAAATCAAACCAGAAACAGATCACCTCCGCTCAACCGCACTTGACTTATCTCCGCGGCGACAAAGAGACCGAGGGGCCACGCGGCTCCTCCCAATCATCATTAATTCATCCCATTAAAAATGCAGGAGAGGCTACCTTGTGCCAGCTGCTGGTGCTTACGTCGGTTAAGCCGTAAATCAAGAGTTCATATCCAGGCAAATTGAGAGCGGGGCTTCTTTATAGCAACAGCCTGACAGGCATTATCCTCCAGCTGGGAGCAAATCAGGTACACTGGCCCCTGCCATACATATTCACTAATCCTCCCAGCTGTTGTACGTTAGGGCAGGTAATTCACACACACACACACACAAACTCACTTTAATATGTATACAGTATTGATACATTATTGCCAGGGGGTTTGGGTCTTTGTGACCTTTGAACTTCTTAAATATAGGATTGTAATAATGCATTTGTAATTGTAGTGAGAATAGTTAGCCTTTACGCTAATTGCAGGTTTATGTGAATAGGTGCCGTTTAAAGGAGGAAATCACCATTTCAATGTAGCCGTGATTGGAGATCCTGTATTGTGGTCTAGTCTTGCGCTAAAGGTACATAGGAACTGACTTTCCGCGGCAGGCCTCTCATAGCAGCCCGGTGCCAAGCTCCTAGAAAGCCAATCACTTCCTGATACTCAGATCTATCTTTCTCTCTCTCTTTCTCTCTCTCTTTCTCTCTCTCTCTCTCTCTCTCTCTCTCTCTCTCCTGGGCTATGTAGAGGTGGGCATGAAAGACATACCACCACCACCACTTTTCCCCGCACCTGCATTTCCCATGATTCATCTGGGAAATGCAGGGTTGTTTGCACGGTGCAGTAGCTGTAGCACACGTGAACAAGCTGGTTTGTGCTGCAGCACCTTATTTCCCTTTCCCTGCTGGAGAGTTATGGTAATGCATGGTTGGATACAAACGCTTGGTCGAGGTTTTGTAATTGTGGACCTGGTTTATCCAGCTCGTATTTTGACTGGTCTGACTAGAGAGCAGGACATATAGTATATATTCCTCTCTGGGAATCATCACCTTATAGCGGTCCCTATGACCCTGAGAGCTGTATTGTCTGGAGCTTAGTACTCCTGGTAGGGTCTCCCAAGGCACAGTAGTCTCAGATGAGGGGCCAGACTAAGAATGGTTCAGAAGACCCTTTATTAAAGAACATAAGAGAAGAAAAGTTACCGTGCCCGAAGGAAGCCCGGGGCCCTCGTCTGGAGCCAGGCCCAGAGGGAGCACCTGGTGGCTGGGTTTTTCATGGAGCCCAGCCGGGCACAGCCAGAGCAAGCAAGGTGACACTTTTCTCTCCATCCATTGGACCCACTAATCGTTGGAGGAACCATGAGGGTCGGGTGCGCTGTCATATGGGCAGTAAAGGTCAGGGTCCTTAACGGACTCCTTCACTTGGGTTAAAGACTCATTCCCTACCTGGAGTAGGTACTCCATTGGTTTCCTGCTGAGAACCATGTGGTGTCAGAGTCATCGTTTCCAAATTGATCCATGTATGCCCATCCAGACGAGAATGCAACCCTGGAGAGAGACGGATATTACCTATGCAGTTTCATCAGCATCTACACATTAGTTATGTTTCTCTACCATTTATGATTTAGAATTATGTTATCTTATGTTATCATAAGGATCGATGGATGCACTGCAGAATATCTTACTGTAGAAATTAGCATTGTTATTATTATTCAGTCAGGCGCCATTCCTTTTGTTGAGCAACAGTATTTCTGATAAAAATGTATTGAGTCATGTCACTGTACTTTCATCTAGTTTATTATCCGGGACAGGAAGTGGGACAGACACAGTGAATCAGACATTCTGCACGCCATACTGCTGCTACTATCAAGACACAAGTTGACAGTTTAATATTGGAAGGCCAACTATCATGTTAATGTGTGGGACGGCGAGACATAGAGAATGAGAGAGAGAGAGAGAGAGAGAGGAAGGGTGATCGACACGCCAGCAAGGGGTATTAGAGAAAGGGCTTATCCCTACCTCTAAATCAACGTGTATAAGCCTAAAGCTCTGTTTCAACCCCAGATACCACACTGGCCAATCCATCAAAACAAAACTCCAGTCGACATTAAACCCCCCCCCCCCTCTCTCTGTATTTGTCTTCCTAATTAATTACTTCACATGCCATAGTAAGTTTCACAAATGATATATGATGTAGAATTATGGCTGCCATATCCCGCTCACAGCCGGCGGTGGATTTGTGCCATCAGCACTCCATTACCTGAGCAGATTTGGCCGAGTGCCCGAACGCAGAAGTAGACAGGACAAATCAGATTTTCAGTGCGTAAGAGGCTTAATTTTTTTTTACATTTGGGATTTACTAGGTAAATGCAATCTGTCGTGTTCACCTACCATGATATTATCTAACAACAAGGACACTGTCACAATAATAAAGTTAAGCAATATACTTTTTTATTTTGTGTCAGAATTCTGTATGCTTCTGTATGCTTATGTGAAGAATGACATACAGTAATACAACTGTATTAAATATGTATTACCGGAGATGTCCATTGGGACATTAACTGAAAGCAGAATACATAATCTTACATACTGTACAAAATTGTAATACTAAACCCTGATTTTAATACATTTCACTATTTAAATGTATCCTATACTAAATTAAATTAATATAAATTAATAACATTTGTAATCCAGATCACAGGCCTTCGATTTACACGTTCCAGTTATGTGGTCTGCCCTCCATTATAAAACAACATTTATACAGTCATTTTAATCATTCTACCTCTGAAGCTGTTTCTTAAAACCCCCACAAGCCCCCACCTCCAACCCTTTTCTCTGTATAAAAACGGTGAAATAAAAGCTGACCCTTGTCGACAACCACCCAACGCTAACTTCCCACAACCATCACCCTTGTTGCAAACACGGAGACACTTCATGAACATATAATTACTTCCACCGTCTTTTCTCATTTCCATACGGTTATTTTTTTATATTCATGTAAAATTAATTTAAAGAAAGTGGTGACGTTGTCTTTGAAGATCACGACAACTAACATGGATCAAAGCGTAGGTTCTAGTACGAATGAGAGCCCGATTAGCATAATGAAATTAACTTAGAGACAAGGATCTCTAATAGGTGCAACAAAAAATGCATTAACCATATTTGAGCAAAGTGGTGTTTGTGCTGGTAATACAACAATTATGTAACTTGTATTCAATTAACACATTTGAAATTTGATTATTTTATTCCCACATAGAGTATATTTCTAACTATTCTTTCTTTTTCTTTAGTTTTACATTTTGAAAGAAGGATTTTTCAAATTAATGCACACAAAATTAAATATTCCTGTGCTGTTTCTCTTAAATCAGGCTGTGAAACAATCCTATTACCATATTCATTGTGATAATTACAAAGCTAGCAAATAGTTTTAATTATAATTGAAATCTAATGACTGAAAATGTGTTTTCAAGAGTACAGAATATTGTTGATTGTCTGTAGAATGTAATGCTACATTTGTGCATGTAACTTCTGTAGGGACTAGCTGTATCCTGTTCAAGCTAAAAGTTATGGTATATCACTGTATAATGATTATGAATTATTAGACAACTGAAAAATACTTACTCTTACTTTGCCATATCATGTATATTCATGTATAATAACATTTATTTTGAACTATTAATTTTGAAATGTATGTATTTATTTGATTTGATTAACATTTCCATTTTTTTTTTAAATTCTGACTTTTCTTTAAATGTTACTGTGAGGTTATTGCTTTATTATTATACTTTTTTACCCCCACCCGCTCAGGTGTTTTCAGCTATTGTGACCTCTACTTAGGACTGTGTGGACGTGTACAGATGGAGATTGATTGACGTCTCAGACTCTTCTACAATACTGTACTGTGTGTCAGTTCTGTTACACGTTTAGGGCGAGACTTACTTTTAACTGAATGGTGTGCTTCCACATATACATATTTTACTAGTTTCCATGTCCGTGTAAAATCAATTCCTCAATGCACAACCCAACCTGAAAACAAAGTTTAAAGACTGCAGCCATGGTTTCTTAACTGGTTTATTGACTATACTGTACCTGTTCAGCCAGTAAATAGGTGCCTTTTCTGTTTGTTACACAAATAGCATTCTTTTGGATCGATTCCCTTTCTTTGATAAATAAAACATAATTTTTAGCAGCAGCAGTAATAAATTGTGACATTGTCATAAGCTGTCATTAACTACAAACTAACTACAGGTCCTCCCTCCTCCCCACCTCCTTCCTGAAATTGGCGAGATTCTGGGAGGGGGAGTGAGTGTTGTGGCTCAAGTGACCCAGATTCAGGCTCAATATAAATAAATGATGACCCCCGTCACCGGGGTCAGTCTCACTCGCTCTCTCTGTCTCCGTCTCCGTCTCTGTCTCTGTCTCTCACTCTCACTCACACATACACAGTACAGTTTTGCTAGGTACTGTATACTACTAAACGACTCTGGAGCCATGACTGTCATTAAAACATTTTGGCAAGCCCATCACACACAATGTTTAAAGAGCATTCTCTGGCGACTAGCTTGACACTGTGATTCCCATGCCCTGTAAATTCTGTTCTCAGATCTCTCAACACACACACACCCTTTCAGGATATAGGATATATATATATATAAAGTCCACTGACCTATGTGGAAGTGGATAGTTTGGAAGAGAGCCCTCTCTCTCTCTCTCTCTCTCTCCCTCTCTCTCTCTCTCTCTCTCTCTCACTTCCTGTCTCTAGCCATCCATTTGTCATGCCTTAGAGAGATGCCTGACTGTTTACTTGGTGTTATCATTCCACTCTCACGGTGCCTTCAACATATTTGTCCCCGTTTTACAAATGGATGCTGTGAAATGGCTGTAGTAGGCTATATGTTGTAATGCATTTACCTCCAAGGATTTTTCAATCATATCATGAATACGTATTTTAACATACATGTATATAGATTTACAACATCGTTAACCAGTTCTGGCGACTCACAGCAGGACTACATACAGTATGACTAACACACGATAATATTTCCCGGGGCGTAACATGTCTCCACACACAACATCATAGCATCGGTGTCGATCTCCTGTTTACACATAACACACATGTTGGCTCTTTCGCTAGAGGTCAGGGGAAGAAAACAAGTATTTCTTTCTCTCAAAGTCATTATTTTGTCTTGATTTACCGGAAGGAGGGTTTTTTTTTTTGTTTTTTTTTTTGGGTGAAAGCGACGACTTTCACATTACAGCACCCACCGCAAAACCCGGCACAAGAAATAATGACCTGTAGGTGCTCAGCTGTTGGAAGGAAATTGGTGGGGGCTGATTTTTATTATACTTCAAAGCCCCCCCTCCCCCAACCCACCCCCTCCTGTCTATACACACACACACACACACACACACACATCCCATCTCTCCTCCAGTCTTATTAACTCCCACACTGCATTCTGGCGCCCTGTTACATGACTGGAAATGTTCCCTTCTCTCTCTCTCTGTCTCTCTCTCTCTCTCACTCTCTCTTTTCTTTAACTTGCTGTTGTCCTGTGTTACTTGTCTCTCAACACTGTATAGTCTATTTTTGTGTTTTGTTTCTTGCTCGGGCCGTTCTACATTGTCATTTGTGGGTGGATGAAGTCTCATTACCCTAGAGTCCACGAAAGCCAATCCAGTCCAAACACTAAAATGATTTAACTTGCAATTGCTATTCATGCATTTTGGTTTGTCAGGAAGCTAATTATAGGGTTTGGGGGAGGGGCGTTTAGGTAAATGTATCCACTCCAACCTGGCCTCCCAATCAAAAAGTGCAGGAGAATCCCCCCCTTCAATACAATCTAATAATATTCAGAATATATAAAAATCTCTCTATCCCATTCCTCCAGTGGTTTCATATGGGGAAAGAAGAAAGCACACGGGTTGTTAGAAGTGAAGAGCTTTCAGGGCCCAAGGCAACTAATCAAGACATTACTTGTGTCACAGAGGCTTAAACCCATAGCCCGTATTCCTCAGTTGTCTTTGAATCCTCTCCTAAGAGACCTGTGAAATATTGAAAATATTTCCATTACCTGTTGGTTTAATAGGAATGTGATGGAAAGAGGCCTTTTTTGCTTGCAGAAATTGGCATAGAGTGCCTTTGGAGCCATGTGCTCCAATCACAGATAATCAAGGCGATTAAACATTTCTAATTGCACTGCGCAGAAGTTGTTTGAGAATCCACATGGATTTTTATTTTTTCTCAAAATACCCCCAATCCCTAGTTTTACAGTGAAGCTCGGGCCTCACATTTCCTTTTCCTCTGTGTATATATTTCCACACCTTTTCAGGCGACTGCGTTGTTACGTGCTTTCATATCGTTGTGGTTGTTAACCCATACGCACTTTCTCAAAGGACAAAGTATTTTCTTTTCATCACGATGCACACCCACACCCCTTATTTTGATATTCCCTTTGATTACACCCCAACACACACACACACACACCACCCCGATGTGTAGAAGTTTAAGAAATCTTTGTGATTGATGTGATTTTTCCCGCCTTTGTACATCATAGGAAAAAAAAAAAGAAAAAGTCAGTTAACAGACACACAGCAACAGTGGGGAGAAACGATTGACATGTTTTCATTTTCTCTTTGACAGTGCTCGCCCTCACTGCCCTTGATTTACAATCATAAATAGTTCACGTTAGTGCACGCGCCTATTAGTAACCCTCTGCCACATTCCCTGCCTAGTCCGTACAATGCTTGCCGGTGTTGGTAGACCAATTCTTTTCCTGGTACACATGTGCAACATTATTAGCATTCCCCCTTCATCCCGGGCTTGCGTTCCCACACGGTCATGCAGCTTAACATGATGTGAAAAGCTCATAATTTTCCTCTTTTTTGTGTCCAGAATCACCCCTGCTTGTGGAACCAGCATTACACAAACATCATTGTTTTATTTTGACACCCAGAGTACACGTCTCATTATTTAATAACATTCTGTAAAATGCTGCAGTGAAAAGCTTCTCCCAGTTACCCCACGTGAGGTAGATTCCCTATTATAATAAAGCTCAGGAGATTTCCTCCCCTGTTAAAACACAGGTTATCCCTTAATTCCTGCTTAAATTACCCTCTGGAGCAAGGACAATAAATTATTGAACCCTGCCTGCGTAGCGCTAGGACAGCCAGTACTGCGTAAGGCCTCTCTAAACTCCATCACCTTGACTCCCAGACACAGGAGGTTCGTGGAGACGGACATGACAGAGATAGTGACATGGCCAGATCACAGAGAGAGAGAGAGGGGGGGGGGGAGAGAGAGAGGGTCACCCCCCCACCCCTGGACGAAGGCCTCGTGGTGTGGCAAGACAGAGGTGATGGGGAGGAGAGGTGGGGGGGGTAATGGTCGCCGGACCCCCGCTAAAAGGATGGCGGTGGTGGGCGAGAAGGGTGGGACTGGCGCGAGCCATCTCCAGGGTCCCCGGGATAGATTTGCGAGTAGAAATGGTCAGATTCACCTCTCCCTGACACTGACGCCGGTGGGAGACCGTGGGGGGGAGGGGGTGCAGTCAGTTAGTGGTCAAGGAAAGTGTGTAACCCTCAAACACGCACACACACACACACAGGGAAAGTACAGGTCCGTGTGCGGAAGTCATTTGACGCCAGGTTTTCTCCGGAGGCCTGCTGGCAAGGGCCTGGTGTCGTGTCGTTGGGTCACAGCCCGCATTTTTTAACGGACACTCTCAGGTCGATTAAGAGGACACACTGACCTCAGTTGGCACTGTACAAAACAGACAAGAAACAGCTCTTATAGCTGCAAGGTTGCCTTCAAGTCAGTACACACACTGTAATACATGGCTAAAGTGACACTTCACGTAAAGGTTTATTCATTGTGGAGAAAGCAATATATTCAAATGACATTATAATGAGGTCATTTAGTAGACACTTTAAAAAGATATAGTCATTCTCGCGGATGCTTGCTAAATTCAAACTCAAATCAAAACTCTCCTTTCAATGCCAACTCGAACTCCAGAAGCTCCGCCCCACGCATTGGAGCCATATTGCGAAGGCTAGGATATTCTTGTCGTTTTATGATTCTATTTACAGAGCCAGGGCTGTGTAGAAACACCAGATCATTTTTTTAGCACGCACAGAGAACGGCAAGCTACAGTAGCGAACCAGAAGGAGATATTTGGTGAATGGCATAGAGTGTATTATATTACAATTGCTTTTATTAATGTATTTTTTATAGCTTGTAGATCTTCTATAAACCGAAGGATGAAAGGGTTGAGTTTGTTATTTTCCATTAGGTACAGCATTTCTCTAAGGGAAGAAAATTCACCATAACCTCATGAGACTGGTCTTGATACTTGCCAGGAACCTCTCATTATACCGCTGGCGATTCTGTCAAAGTTTTGTTTTGTGAAACCTGCCTAATATTTTGCTAACACCAGGAATCCTGACCGAGCAGGTATTGGTCGGCTGCGGGCCACTTTGACAGGGTTTTCTGTGGGTTTTTGAGCTTGTGGAAACATGTTCTGCAAGGTTTTGTTGAAGAACCACGGCAGAACTTTGTCTCCAGTGCTCTTCCCAAAACCTATTATTACGTGGTTAGTCCAACAGCTACTTCACTTCATCAGGAACATTTTATCACAGCAAAGACATAAGTATCAGATAATCTAGTTTAAATAAAAAGTACAGTAGGCATTATATATAAAAAACTCAGTATATTTTTTTGGAGATTTCTTTCTCCTTTAATCACATAAAGATATATAAATTTCATTTCAAATGCTGTCATATCGCACCACTCCAAACCTCTATTTAAACTTAAAAGTCTAGCCTAAGATACAGTATATCATGAATTTTAATAGGCTAACATTTCAGAAGATTCAAAAACTGGCTGCAATTTCACATCAGAATATAGCTGGCTGTTGGTTATCTTCATATTCACCACCTGTAATGTGTGATACAGTTACAA
Organism: Typhlichthys subterraneus; assembly: GCA_027564835.1. Lineage (NCBI taxonomy): Eukaryota > Metazoa > Chordata > Actinopteri > Percopsiformes > Amblyopsidae > Typhlichthys > Typhlichthys subterraneus. The sequence goes on along the minus strand of JAODUH010000012.1, from coordinate 311,919 downwards.
GCCTAAATAATACCATCCTTTGAGGAGAAAAGACTCTTGGTTCCCAAGAGTCTTTTGGGATAATTTGGTACAAACACAGCAAAAGCAAGTGACTATTTCTGAATAGAGTAATCCATCAAATGCAGACTAGAATGTCCAGTTGGTGGCTCCAGCAGGCTTAGAATAGCCTTTTGTTCAAACACCTTTAATAATTAAACACCTATTCAAGCCCTCAGGCTTCATAAGATTGAATACTTTCGCAGGAAAAAGACCCCACTTTTCCTTCCCTGCGGCTGTGTAATCTAGAGCTAGCTCTGTACAGATGTGGTGCGGTGTATTACCTAATGCCTTTTCCTTCCACCTAACAAGTCCCCTAAGAGATTTATGGTGTGCTCCTAAAAAGCATGAGTCATTTTCAATATACACATCTGTCTCCATCTCCCGCACAAGAAACACAGTTTTGTGTTATTTTTCAGCTGTCATCCAACAAACATTATTGTGTTTAGTTCCCATAACCCACACGGGATCAAATAATGACATTGTTTGTGGCATAAACATAAATACACTGAAAATAAATAAATACTATGCTAGATAGTGTATGAAAGTCCCTAGAACAAAATATCTGTAAAATGGCTGCAACAGCTGAGTACATATTAGTCACCTGGAAGATACTGGTCTTTTTGCTATCATTTTCTGTAGCTATGTCCAACACATCCCGCCTATCTCCCTGCATGACTCCAAAGATGTGTGTTTTGGAATCACTTCTAAAATAATACAGTGTGTGCTAAACATCCACTAGTCTAGTTTATATGAAGGGTGCATATTCACTTTGAGTGTTTGTGTTTTCAATGGTTGTGCTCTCCAAACAGTGTGTTCCAAACAGACGACTCCAAACACCAATTCTCAAAATTCCAAAGAACCAACAGAAAACACTGAAATAAACTGGTTACGTTTCAGTCGACATGGGAACACTTTCTCACCCAGCTACACTTTTGTGGACAAACAAACACTGTTTGTAGTGATCACTTTATATGAATGTCCTACACACATATTTGAGCACTAATATTTATTGTGAAATCCGCGCGGCCTCCGGACCGATTAAACAAATATTGAGCTTCCACATTTGGTCTCACAACATACATGCAAAAACCAAGAGCAAACACACAAACATAGACATATCGTCCTATAACTGCAAGCAGCTTTGCCAAACATGGCAACCCAAACATGATATCAAGTAAGCTTTTTGTAGCTTAGTTACCCAATACAATATAATACAATTGTACACCATATTGTATAGAACATCACAAACATAATGACATATACTGTATGTTTTATGTGCATTATGCTACAAAGATTTTTGACAACACAAAAGGACATTCCAAACATGCCAGTCAAACTTACATTTAGTATTATACAGAAAATATAGCTTTATATTGCTTTGCCTTTATATCCAAATAGTTTGTATTAGTAAATCTGTGCAGGACACTACACCTTGGTGTCGCCCCCTGTTGCTTTAGCCTGTTGAGTCTCTTTGCAAAGGTGGGCGGGGATAATGGCCCCCTCATGATTCACCATGAGGGGGCCATGGAGTCCCTTTAACATCTACAAACATATATAACCTTTTTAATTGTGCTCTATTGTCTTTCTGGTTTGCATTAATGAATACTTCTGTCTATACTGCAGAAGATAGAGACCTGGGTTGGCTGTGTGTCGGGGTTTTCTCTGCCATTTTATTCCATCATGTGAGGCCCAAGCATGTGGAGTTCGTTTGTGTGCATGTGTGTGTGTGTGTGACAGCTTTGGCTAGATTTAGAATAGGTGAGCGGGGATAATGGCCCCCTCATGATTCATGATTCATTAAGCTCTCCTCTCGCGTGTGCCCAGGTGTGTGTGTGTGGGGAGGAGGTGGCTGAACGGTTTTCAGTCAGGTCGTATCGAGTGCTGTGACCGCCTGTCATTCAGTCATGAAGCGAACGACTCTTGCTTGCCGTTGAGATATATACAGTATATAGCGTCCAGGAGCTGAGCCAGAGAAAAGGTGTGGTGACCTCTCACCTGACCCAACGGTGACGGCTGTAAAAGCTATTACCTAGTAGTGTATCAGGGAGGACGTGTCAGGGCACCAGCAGAGGCAGTGACGAGGCTTGTGCCAGGCGATTTCTTTTCAGCTGATAGAAATGTTCTTTATCATGGCGATATAGGCTGTAAACTTACCACACTTTCCCTTGTCTGCCTTATTTCAGAATGTAGGCATTGGTCGGGGGGATTTCCATTTCCAGAAATATTTATTGATCAGCGTTGTGAAGGATTTCCTTCCCTTGGGATGAGAATTTTTGCATGCATTATATGTAATAATGAATAATATAATACTGTAACTAATATATACTTTATATTTAAGGCAGGCTGTCTTTTCACAAATGAGCTCATGAGATCAATTAAACCTCAGCTATTTAGATACAATTGCATTCCAACTTCTCTAAATCTGTTTTTATTATATTTCTGAGATATTAAATGGTTCATTTTTTCAATGTATCCCATAGTTGTGACATTTCACAAGAGAGCTCCCAATCTATTTGTTTCCTTTTTTTTTCTTTTTTTGAGAATTAGCTATGGTCATATAAGAAGCATTTTTCTTCCTTCTTTCTATTTTTTGATTATTTGTCTTTCTGTGCAGTGAGATATTAGTCTCCCTGCCAACCCTTTCCTAATGTCTTTCTGTTGCCTTTTATGTCTGGCTCACAAAAGTATTCTCAAAAACCAATTGTTAGTAGAAAGAGTTCAGCAGACTTAACTATGAATATGCATAATAATCTCTCACTGTGGCACATTGCAGCAATAGCCCACCAAAAAGATTTCATCCAATTATACTTCTAAATCAGTAATAATTACAACACTATACATAATCTGCATATTTCAATTAATATTCAAATTGTGTATAGGGTTTTGCATGCACATGTATAATATATTCAGGATTAGGTATATTACAGTTGAATCTATTTCTATCCAACCTCTACCTTGCCTTGTCCTTAATAAGATGCGTTCCTGAACTGATTTATAATGCAATATGCACACACATAAGCATCACCACGTCCTTAATATTATTTCTCGCAATTAACATGGAGTTGGACAATACAGAAGTCTCCTTCGTTAATTTGCACAGGCACTCACGTGTAATGCAAAACAGCGGCAAAGTAAACAGGTCTGTCTGACTGCGGCACACGCGCGAGCCAGTCAAGTGTTTCAAATCTAATTTAAATATATTAATGTTTTGTTGGGCTCCCCCCCTCCCCTACCCTTTGTCCATTTCCCTAAACTTGACTGGCCTGTATCATCCTCGGCAAGTGAAACAATGTCCTGCTATATATTGTAGCGATGGGAGGAATTGCTGGAGAAAGTGCAAAGACATTTGTCAATATTGCATTGTGTTTTGTATCCGTCCAATTTCTATCTTCCATAACACGCACACACACACACACACACACACACACACACACACACACACGTACACCCTAGGGGACTTCAATTAGTCAAGTACCTGTATCCTACGCAGTGGTCTACAGCTCCCAGCGGCCCTTCACGTCCTCTCACCTTGACTCATGGAGACACAGTTAATATTCCACTGGAAGTGAGGATCTATAAAGTCACCACCATAAACCAGGGGGAGTGGGGGTTGGCTCTTGTAATATTAGCAGTAAATAAAGGGCTTACACCTGTACAGGGTGAAGGCCAGGTCTGCTGGCATAGCCCCCCTTGGCAGCACGGGCCCCTGCAGACAGCTGTAAGTGAGGAGACGTGAGTGCCATTAATAGAGCGGTTTATTTGAAGGCTTGCCACCTGCCATCCGTCACACAGAAGTTAGCCTAAAGTCCATTTTTTGCTTCTCTTCTTTCGCATCTTGCGCTTTCCTTTTCGCCGGGAGCCCGATAAAGATGAGGTGGGCTTTGGCGAGACGTGCCCCACCTCCACACACACACGCACGCACACACACACACACACACACACACCCCGGAGAATAAACCATCAAACCCACTCAGCAGCTCCACTAACAATAATAAAAACACAGCGGCTTAAAGGTGACATTCCCAATTTACGATTATTTGTGTCTATAAAGTGTATTCCTTGGCTCCTGACTCATCCCCCCCTTCCGTGCACACACCCGCTACAAGAACAATACATTAAGAAGGGGATGTCGGGGGTAAATGGAAATTCTATCCATGTTATTAAACCGACGGGCCCCGGCATACCTGAGACTTTCAATTTTGCTGCCGTGACCTCCAAGGAGACATTCCTGTCTCCTTTCCATCTACCTTCGCCTCATTCAATTCCCCCGTTTGCTCTGACCGACCCTGGGGCGTACCCACGGGCCCCGCAAAGCCGTTATGGATGAGCTCCAAGGCAATACTGAAAGAGAGACGAGGGAGCACCACGCACATAGCCCCTCCTGGAAGATATACTCGGGCCGCAAGACGGATGAAATCAGCCCTCGTATCTCTCTTAGTGATTGTTTTTCTTTCCTTCGTCGTGCCTTTTCCCAGTTAAAGGTGGGTGTTCAGAAGGATGGCAAATGTGATAGATTAGGAGGCTGAGGTCCAGAACAAAATTATCAGTGGATGTAAAAGATGTGGAGATAACCTGAGTAATGGGCAGATCAAAAGGTGTGATACCTTCGGGATTTATCCAGAGGCTATAGGAGAGACAGAGATAGCGCTAATATGTATATAGTACATGCATGCAATGAATGGCTCACTGTAATCAACATTTACAATACATGTGCTGTATGAGGATTTGTCTTGTCTTTCTAAGACTTAACTGACAACAAAGATGAAAACATTAAAAAATAAAAACAGTTGGAAAGAACGTCTCCTGAAAATATGGAGAGAGGATGTTGTGCGTTGAAGAATTAGTTCCCCTTGGGAGGCCAGAGGCTCTCCAGGAAAAAACGTGGCCGAGGGCCTTTGCCAGCGGTGACAGGCTTAAGTAATAAACTGTTATTGAAGCGTAGAAAGACTCTCTGAATATTAGTCATTAAAAATCACCACAGCCGCTCAAACGGCTCCAAATCAAACGCTCAGTGTTCTGCCAATAAAGTTGCCTGTAGCAACGAGACAAAGAACTCAGTAAGTGAGTGGGCAAAACGGAGACTCTCTGCGCCAGAACTATTTCACTATTTTCTTCTTTTTTTTTCCATTTTTTTTCATGACAAAGACAGAAGTCACCTCCGCAACAGGAAGGACATGTTCCCTCGCTTCGCTCCGCACGCCCTCTTCAGTAGGTGATGCCTGTGAAGTGCATCACCTACTACGGTGGTCTGCTGTACAAGCCCCAAGCCAAGGCTCTATTGAGTTATGGACATTTTCAGTAAAGAGCCTTCAAGAGAGGCACTTCACAGCGTGATTGATCCTTCACTTAACTGTAGTGAGTTTATTAAATAAAACGGTCGACATTCCGGAATCTGTCATACTCTCAGTTTAAAATGATGTGGCGTAAAGCAAATGTGTGAAAAGCATATGGGTACCATAATTGTATATTTCATTCAATAGAGGAGGCTAGCTTAGTAAGACCATCCATATTGTGTAAGCTCCAAAATTTGTTCCACTTTCCACATCAATCATGAAACAATATATTCAAAATTGTTTCATAGTCTGACAACAATTGTCAATCAAATCGTTAGAATGTTACTAACTTTTTCAGATGGAGAGTGTACAGGCTGATAAAGGAAATCTAACGATATGGGCATATCTTGGAAAATAAGGATGTTTTTTTACCAGGATACGGGTGGACAACAGAAAGCTAATTAACATTATTGTGTAGTAGGCTTAGTTAACTCGGTTTTGCTGTAGCACAGGGGACACAAATGCATCTCTGACAACCATGACACGATGTAGCCAATGAATCAGTCAAAAAGACACCCCATAATTTGATTTCTTCCCAAAACTTTCTAGTCTCCTCCAACTGTTTATATTAAAAACCCATAAGTTGATCAGGCATGTTCAGAGTCAAACAGGGTTGATTGGTCCGATGCAAATTGCTTACTGTGGCATCAGAGATGGTCTTATAACCGTATCTAATTGTATGTCTAAAGCTACTAGGGGATAAGCAGCACATCGGGAATTGAGGAGAGCTCTATGTGACAGTGATGGTTCATGGGATGACAAACAAACGCCACAGAGGATCAATGTGAAGAGGTCCATCTTCGGAGTGCGAGAGATAGACGGAAAAGTGACAAAACCTGCCTACCGTGAAAATGGAATTCACATGGGATGTGCGCACATTAGGGATACTGTTTACACTGTAAAGGGAGGGTATTAAATATTCTCAAATGAGCCCTTCAAAAAATGTGAGGCCTTCCAAAATGATTAATGGCATGAAATCCAAAAATGTTGCCACATCTTGCTGACCATATACAAAATAGTCTCACAAAAACCCACTAGCACTAATCTCTTGACAAACTCCTGCAGTCCATTTACTTAAAAAACTGATGTTTTGTGCCTTTCAGTGATCACATCAATAAGATCCTTTTCTTTAGAAGACATCATTAGATCAGCACAAACAGTAATTTTACTAATTTATATGGATTTCATAATGTAATATTTCCAGCAAAGTAAACATTTAGCTGTGTGCGTGTGGAGGGGAAGAAAGTAAACCCATGCATATAAAAGAAAAGAAAATATGAAGTTTTTCAAAGAGCCAAATTGGCAATCACTATCCCTGCAACCCCATGGTCATAATGAAATTGCACCAGCAATGGTTTAAATAAATGACATAATTCTATGTATACGCAATTAAAGGGGAAGGCTACCATCGCACATTCACCTCATAGCTAGTTTTTGATAACGCAAAACAAAACCAAAACTATAAATAATGAATACAGCCGTGATTATTCTGTCTGAAATTTGCATAATGATTGTTTTTCGTGGGAAGCATCTGTTAACATTGCGTCCCGTCCTTTTGTTTCAAACAGGGTTGCCATACCTTTTCCCGCTGCAAACTACACACATGAATATGAATACATTGTATAAGAAAATGCTCCTCATTTATAATTGATAGGATGGTCACAGTCACACAAGGATATTGCTGCAAATGCATTGCTATTACTCTAAATAAGTATTCATGTTGCTCTGGTAATGCTAGCCAGCAATATACCAGACCAAAATACTCATTGTTGATGAGGAGCAAGGCATTTGTTAAAGTATAAAGAAGCAACTGCTCAAACTTAGCCATGGTAGATATGCTGTCAGCTGGCTTTTACTTGTTTAGGGGATTTCCACGATCTGCTTCTATTTTCTTTTTTCCTTTTTTTTTACTGCATTGCCTGTAGTCCCGAAATAAATATAACAGCAAATGTGAAACTACATTGCCACCACAAATAAGCCTGCCTCATTTGCATAATATATCATAGTAAATATCTGCAATTATAGGAATTATGAAGTGCAATTGGTTCTGAACCGAGCTCTATAGCACATTGCAAAAATAAGTCACTTTAATATGAAAGAATTTCACTTTTGCACCTGTACTTGACCCGGGTCTTGTGAACAAGCCCTTAAGAGTGTTTCTACCAGCCCTTGCCTGAAGCACACTCGGCCATCAAACTGTATGTAACCAAAGAAAACATTAGCCAGGTGACTTATCATGGAAGTCGGTGCTGACCTTTTAATGCGGCTGTCATTGATCACATACCGTGGTGCACTCTCTCATCCCAAGGTGATAGATTATTCAATTAACTATTGACCTTTCCTGCCGTCTCATTTGTCGATGGAAATGCTTTTATGACAGCTGTGCATTAAGAAAGCAAAGGATGCTGAGTTTTGATTTTGGGATTTACAGTGCGCATTAATATTTATTTATTTTTCTTTTTGATTTACATTGTAATATTATAATGAAGTTTGGCTACCATTGCAGTATCGAGGGTGGGGTGTGTGTGTGTGCGTGTGTGTGTGGGAAAGGGGGGGGGGGGGGCGGTGGGGGGTGTATACACATCTCGGCAGGCCCAATGCTAACTGCTGGACATTTTTTGCTGGTTAATTATACTGGTTCTTAGCTGCTGTTAATGCACCTGGACTGAGAGATGTACGTTTGTATTGCTTCTGTGTGAAGTGTACAACGATGAATCAACATTGGCCGTGTCTCACCTCGAGTGCGTGTCTTGTGAGTGCTGACTCACTGTTCTGCTGGAACAGAGTCAGCATCTCAACGTTACAGACGCAACGCAAGGCTTTCACATTTGCATTTACATTTCAGACATTTAGCCGACAACACACATTACAAGCTAGCAGTCGCAAGGAACGCTAAGTTTCGGGCTGCCGTAATGGCCCCTGAAAAGACACATACCAGATGTTCCTGTGTGCGCCGAGGCAGAAATCACATGCATTGTTAGACTCTCAAACATGCAGTATGCTAGGATGTGTAGGCAGAATGACGTGTAGAACAGGTCAGGGCAAAAGGACATTCAACTTAAGCACCGATGCCTAAGTGGTTCTGTAATATATAATTATGCATTTTCAGAACCATTAACATATTTGAAAACTGTATGCAAATTATAGTGAAGATAGTCAAACAAAGATCATTCAAATTAATTTGGGAAAATACAATAAAAAATGACATAATAAAAAAACATTGAAATAATCCCCACAACCCTTCAGATGTGTGTCTAGACCCATGGTTTGGGAACCAGTATGTTATAGTTGCGGAACATTTCCCATGAAAACTTACATAACCCTTTCACACTTAAAGACTCTTCGCTTGTGTTTGTTCCATTCATGAATATTTCCCCCCAGGTTTAGACAGCCAAACATCTTTCACATAAGGCGAAGCTGCAGAAAACTCTCTGTCCCCACCGCTGCGTTAAAGACGACGGGACAATGGCCGATATCGCCGCTGAATATCTAATATCTTGTCTTACGCAGTCTTATTCATGTTGTACAAACCTCTCTCTCTCTCTCACTTTCTATCTCTCTCTCTCTCTCTCTCTACCTGTCACAATGCTCCTCCTCACCCAGAATCGCAGACTCATCTTGGAAGGTGGGGTATGGGGTGGGTGGGGGTTTAGCCATCTTGATCAAGCGTTCCCACGGAGGAGATGACGCGAGATATAGAGGCCCTGATGGATATCTGCTTGTCCACTTTAACAGTTTTGACAGGAGCTGCTTCCCCCCTTGTCAAAGCCAATTGTGTGACGCGGTGGGTTGGTGGGGTGGCGGGGGCTCCGATAGGTCAGAAACACTGCAATTACAGATGGGAGTGGATGTGGAGAGTGAAGGTGGGGGGGCTGTCTCTCTGCAATGTTTGATGTGATATATCTGACAGAGCCCGGGAGACCGTTTAAGAGGCTTCCCGCCAACAGCACTGCCCCCCCTTCTCACACACACACACACAGGCACACTCCACTCTATTTTAGGGAAGAAAAGCACCGCCGTGACATTGACCGACTTGTGTAATCAATTGTTTGACCGTCACTCAGCCTTTGAGTGACGGTTCATCATAACTACCTACTCCTGTTCCTACATGGTGGGGGGGGGGGGGCTGAGAGAGAGAGATTAAATCACCTCAGTTTAGGGACACTCAGGAATTGACACTTAGACAGTAGTTGAACTTGACAAAGTTGTCAAAGCTCCACGGTAGACAGCACGAGCCGAACGCCATCATTCCGAACCTGTGCTACTCTTGGATATCACTTAAAAATCTGTCACTAATAATTAGCGAACTTGTCTGAAAAGTATATAAGTTTTTCATATGTTAAATATTGTATTCGTTATATTAATTGGTGCTATGGTTTGGCCAGTTATCTGAACTAGGATATCACTTTTGCTTTGTTTCCTTCTCTACCATTTTGGGTAACACTTTAAATTACTGGGTAACAAAAAGTGTAAGTAAAGGGTATGATTCCAATTGTTTTGGGTAATTACTGTGTATTTTACCAACATT
>JAODUH010000012.1:284948-301919 GCA_027564835.1 Typhlichthys subterraneus | reverse complement strand
GATTGTTTTAAACCTTTTAATGTAATAAGAGAATTGTGCCAATAAAGGCTTGGTTGAAGGTCTCTCTCTCTCTCTCTTTCTCTCTCTCTCTGTCTCTCTCTCTCTCTCTTTCTCTCTCTCTCCCTCTCTCTCTCTCTCTCTCTCTCTCTCTCTCTCTCTCTCTCATGGTCTGTCATCAGAAAAAGTCTACCTGAAACAGTTCAGCGTGCTTTGTTTTGTTGACCATTGTGTGCATGTTTATATTGTGTGTGTGTGGGGGAGTCTGGATAAACTCAACCTCCACACAAAGAGGAAGTGGGAAAACATTCAAGGCCAGATAATGCCTGCGCTGAGCCCTATTAGGGTCGAGGTATTATCCCCCGGTTGACTTAAGCTCTGAGAAACTGTGTCCCATCCTACCCCCCCCCCCCCTCCCCCCCTCCCATCCCCTTCTCTGGTTTAGAGGTTCCCACTCACAACTGACCTGATGGTCATTGTGGTTTATCAAGCTCACACATCTAAACAGGACTGGGGGTCCTGACCGGGAGAGCCCCTTGTACACAGGAAGGGCCTAATTCTCACAGGACAAGTTTCAGCTTGGACAGCTGTTGGCCCATAAACGTCCTGTTTGAATCTGTAATGTTACATTTACATTTTACATGTAATCAAACATAGTTGGAGTGAATATATTGATGAGCTTTAGTTATTGGTTAATTAACATGAACCATGCTTGTCTAAAAGAAAGGATAATTTTGTAATTGGATAAGCTCTGACCACAGTGTGCCGTTTGTTAGTTTGATGAAACAATCAGCCCACATATAATTCTTGGAGCTCTCAAATGTATAGCATGCAAACACTAGCAGCACATAACAACGGTAATTACAGCCGGTGATCCTCCTTTACTGAGTTCCTTCCAGTGGCGGTGCATGAAGACATAACATCCCCTGCGATGCTAATCGACCAGGGCTTCAGGTAGAGCGTTGCGCGGTTCACGCGTGTTGCGCTGTATTGCAGCAGGCACATTTTAATCGCAGAGGCCCTTTGTGGGGGGGGGAGCCCACCTTAATGTCAAGGTAAGCAGCCTTTGATGGCTGAATTAATGCTTAATCTGGAGACGTGGCTCTGCCAGTGCATGCCGAGATGTGTGTGTGTGTGCGTGTGCTTGTGCATGTGTGTGCCGTGGTGGTGGTGGGGGGGGCTTCCTTTGACTTCTGAGAGATTTCCTGAAGGCATGCAAAACACACTCGCGACTTCTGTTGCTGATCCAAATCTCTATCTCTCTCTCTCTCTCTCTCTCTCGCTCTGTGGAAGAAGGCCTTGCCTTGCAGCCACGTACGTACTGGCGACTCTTTTCAGTTGAATAATTCTGCTGTAAATTGGTCATAACGTGTGACTATCGCAGAAAAAATAAGCGTATGGCGCGGAAGGTTTAGGCGTAACGTTGAGTGAGTGAAGTGTTCCTTCCATTATCTGAGCTATTGTGTGTGGCTCCTGTTTGTTTTTTGTTTGTTTGTTTGTTTTTTACAGCCATTCAACCGTATTGCATACACATACTTTACAGAATAGTTTGTTGGACAAAGCTAACGCAAATTATATATTTTTGTATGTAACATACAACCTTTGCCCAATATGTGTTGTATTATAAACACTATGTTGTGAAACAGTATACAGTAGCATAGTAACAATAAGTAGCAATGTTGGAAGTAATGCTTTCCATGGTTTCATATAAAATACCTGTAAATTTAACCTGACATGCCAGAGGAATTGTCCATCTGGGGAGCCGTACATTGAAACTGTTTGTGAATGGCAGGTACTTTCAAAAAAATTCGTGGCAGTTGATTGGATGAACCATCTGATCGTTTTCGCTGTCGGCACACCTAAACCACGCCCGTATAGCTATAAACGCGATACTAATTAAAAAGTTCAGTTGCTACTCGGACACATTCAAAATTATTCCTAGACTTTCCAGACTGATTCTCACGGCGAAATTAAACTGAAGCTCACAAGATCAGAATGGTCCTGCAATGCTACTGTAAATTAGACTTAACTGTACAGTTACAGTTGTCTGTATTACTGACAGCAGGCTACTGTACAGACCACTGTCTTTACCATAGTCCATAATGCACTGCAGCGTAATCATAAGTTGTTTATTTATCCCCATGTCCATCTTGACAATAAACAATATATTAGTGTATTCTGCTTCTTAGAATATCTGAAATGTAGTCTATGGCGCCTTTAATGATGGTAACCTTTAAATGACCCATCATGCATTGCAGAGGTCATGCTTAATTCTACATGGTTAGCTCGACTTGTTAGCAGCCTGATCCAGTTAGAGCGGCAACAAAGCTGCACACATTTCCCAAAGAAGAGGAATTACAACTGTAATCGTTCTTGTCATTCGCACAGCAATTTTACTCCTGAATGCCTCGTTTTAGGCAGGAATTAATGGGAAAAAAAAGGATTGCATGTGCTTCAGGTGTCGTCGAGTTCACAATTTCCTGCTCATCCTCGCCCGAAGCCTTGCCATTCTCTCTCTCTCTCTCTCTCTCTCTCTCTCCCCTCTCTTATTATCGGTTAATAATTCTTTCTCATTCGAGCAAATTAAGGAAACTTGACTGTGTTAGACTGAGTCCAGTGCTCCGCTGCGGGCGTAGAGGGGGCTAAATGGCAGACATTCCCCCCAGAGCAAGGAGCGCATGAAGCACAACATTGTGTCCACCACAAAAGCGGCTCTGTAGTTTTGATCCACTCTAATTTAATTAGCCCAAGAGGTAGTACGTTAATTTGCTGGGAATTCTTGTGATGCAGTAAGTCACCCCCAGTGTGTGTGAGGAGAGAGGGCATAGGCAGGACCGTCCGCTGTGTGCCACTGTGCTAAAATAAGAGCAAATCAGATATGTCCTATCCTGAGACTTCTTAGGCTACATCTCGAGTGAGTACAGATCCCATGTTGAATGTGAGAGCACCATAACCCCACTTCGACTAAATTAAATTGGTTTTGTACTGCTATCTGCAATACATGGTTAATGAATAAAATAAATAACTGGGTGATTATAGACTTACTTTTTTGTGACCAGGGTCAATTTATAATTATGTTATTGTTGGACGTTTGGGGTGGTTCAGTTTACTTTAATCTAATCTATCTTAAACTTGCATATCATAGCTTTTTTTGTTTTTATTAACGACTATGAATACTTATGTGTTTTAGTCAGATACTTTAATTCCCATGCTCCATAGAGTCAACCCAATATTTAGGCTAAGAGCTTGTCTTTTACCGCAACAGTTCATTTTCCAATATTCTGTGGTTTACTGTGTCAAATCAACTATAGAATGTTGAACATTCAGCTGCAGTATAGTTAAGTGTTCAGTCTCAAGCAAGATCTTCAGTCATGATCCAGCAATTGTGCCTGCGATGAAACATTCCATTAAATGTGGGCTAATCAGTTATTTAGGAAAAATTTAATAGAATAAACGCGTCTTTCTGTATTTAATTATCTTGCAACCTCCCTGATAAGCGGACATGGTGGACTGTATGATAATACCGAAATCTGAAGCTACGTCGGAGAGCTGATTTGAAAATCTTTCATCTTGAGGCTCTTACATGGTGCTACTACAGTGAAGTGGCCTGTCCTGTGGTCATTACAGAATCACTTGTGATCTGACAAGTAGAGAGCCTGCACCAATCCAGTACACACACCAACTAGTGGTGCATTACCTATATTTTTAAAGACACAAAGAAAGAGCATTTTTGTCTTTTGTATTGCTACAGTATGTTACCATAGCTGATTTGTACTATGTTTAAATCACATGTTCAGAAGTTTCAGAACTAGATTTGAGTCCAGTACATACAGTACAGGCCTATGTTGCACAAGCAAAAGCACAGACAGGTATCCCTGTATTTCGTTAACTACAATGTAGAATATAGTGTGTTGAGATTGCACTGGAGCGCCACTCAAAGCAAAGCATGCCTTTAACTTTCCACTTAGTGCATGTTTGCTCAATCCTGCTATTTGTTACATAGGCCAAGGTAAGGCTTGAAAAACTGCAAGAGCACCTTCTAGTGATTCACTCTGTGAGGCACCATCTATAATTCAGATGGAATCACAACTCTGGCCTCATATCTCAGGTTAGGGAGCGAGCGGCTTGTTTGTGTTTACCACTAGGAAACTTTGTTTTCCCCCCCTCGCCCCTCGAATCCTTAAAAAAGGCTTTTTTTTTTTGTCCGCCACAAATCGCGAGGTGTATTTTCACCGCAGAGAGGTAAAAAGCCTGGTGTGTTTAAGGCCCTGCAGCACGAGTGTTTGCGGTGCTCGCGCGGGATTAATATTTCATCGGAGAGTGTGTGAACAGGTACGGAAATAATCCTTCAGCAGTTAGAGTGGAAGTGCTGTATCCCCTCCCTTCGCTGATTTCAGGACAACTTGGGCAGCGTATCACCCAGCATGGATGAAATATTAAAGGTTATTGGTTAGTGCCAGAGCATGCCCTCGGCTGTCACTTATGCTGAGGCACGCAGGTACACTTCAGGTTGAGATATCTGACACTTGTAAATATTGCATGTGGGTGTGTGTTAGCCAAGGGGCAGGTATACCGTGCTGTAGGTGGATTTTCTCAGTTCCAAGATTCCTTTGCAGTACAAAACGGTTGCCTAACTCCCTTCTTTGTTACCTTTATCCAAGTTGCTCTAATCGACGCCATACTAGAATCCTACCGGCAGCAACAATGTATTTTGGAATCAGTAAAGTGCAGGGCATTTTCAGCCCGGGAGAAGTCCTGGATATCCTGGCAGTCCTCTTGGTCACTGAGCAGATGTTACAGAGAAGTAACTTGGGATCAAGCGGTTGAGAGGCTTAGTGTGACCTTTTGAACCATGCCTTTAGGCGTCACGCAGTCCTATACTTTTGATTTTGTGTTAGGGATTGATACCTACAGCATTTACATCATTTAAAAAACAGTGGTGTATATCCGTACCGTCTATCTTAGAAGGGCAGAAACAGAAACACTCAAAAATAGGCATTGTACTGGTCCATTTCTTTAGGTAAAGGTTCACTTTTGCACATATATACTAATGACTCACTATTGGCCAATTGCCATATCAAATTGTATATAAATAATAATGTAGCAGTATATTTACCCTTTTAGGTACAGTATGTCTCTTGTTTTTTTCTTTCTGAGTATGTGTAACTTTCTGTGTAACTGATTTTAAAGGTAATGTAAATATCAATAAGGTAACCTGAATACAGATGGTTCAAGTGCAGTCGTATGAACTACATGATACTGTACTGTATTTGTCATATTTTTATAATTAGCGAACATGGAACCAGCATGCTCACACGCATGAGTCACTGGTGTTCTTATCTTATATGTTATATATGCTGTATATCTTCCATATTGCCTCTCAGACTCCCAGGCTAGAAGACACACTGGCGAGTGAGTCCACACAAGACACACTTTGACCCTGTTGTTTTGTGCAGGACCCCAGCCTGGAGGAGAATGGTCACATGGTCCTATGAACTGATACGGCCCCCAGCGAATGGCGTGCGTGTGCGTGTGAGAGGTTATGGAGTTGGGGGAGAGGGTTCTGAAGGCTGGCTCACGGCATTTGGTGTCATTGCTGCGTGTGTGTGTGTGTGTGGTGGAGTTTAATTAAACCAGCACACACACACGCACACACAAGCACGCACACGCACACGCACACAGACACACACACATGCAGCAGGTCTCTGGATCCAGCCAGCTGAATTAATGGCCTCATCCTTGCTGACGGGCTCAGCTGATGAACGTTTGATTGTTAATTATATCTCTTTTGACAGCGGCAACTGTGCCGCCCCCCGCCCCAAACTGCCCCCTAACATCACCTGTAACACACACGCACACACACACATGCACATGCCATGTGTCCCTGTTAGCAAGAACACCAAGAACATTATGGTGTTGTAGAGATGGGTGGAAAACTCAACCTTGAAATTTACTTAAAGTACAGACACTAAAGTATAATTGAAGTTTACTTAATGTACAGACACCAACGTATAATTGAAGTTTACTTAAAGTACAGACACCAACGTATAATTGAAGTTTACTTATAGTACAGACACCAAAGTATAATAGAAGTTTACTTAAAGTACAGACACCAACATATAATTGGAGTTTACTTAAAGTACAGACACCAAAGTATAATTGAAGTACAGACACCAGTGAAAGTTATCAATATGAGCCAATTGATTACATTGTGAGCGGAAGTATAGTATTGTGTTAAGTATGTGTATTGCATACTTATTTAGTATACATAACATTAATAAATAAAATGTATTTTCTTATTATCTTTCTTAACCTTTCAGAGAGTAACCTGTGTCAGTAAAATATGTTATCATATGTTCCATATGCAGTATCTGTTTTATGTTCAGTTATTTCTAATCTAACAATGCGTTAAAGGAGGAGTTGAGGAGGTTGTGAGGAGTTGGGGAGCAGCTCACAATTGAGAATAAGCCTGGCATGACTTTATGGCCTACCTGAACTATCAATATGCTTGATAAAATAAAGATAACTAAGATCAAATATTAATGCTTGAGTAAAGTACAAATAATGCAAGATATTTTGCAGTACCATCATTTTACACTTTACACATCTGTCAAGGGAAATACTGAAAACTCTGTGAACTATACAGTACAAACATTTTAGGGTTGCAGTTGGATTCAATGTCTATACAGGTGCATAGTGATATTCTGATTGCTGAAAAACACATCTTAAGCCATAGCAGTTCAACCCATCTTCATCTTGCTACAATACACAGCAAGGCTTCCTGCATTACGGGTGACAGACGGCCTTGTGCTTTCACTCTTTACACAAGGAAGTCTGTTGCGTCATTCCCGGTTCCTCTGAACATCCTCGCTCCTTTCCTTCACCTTGTGCGCTGCACACCGTCATGGCGGGCGGATGGTGTAACATCAGGCAATCTTGGAGCGCTGTTGGATACGTCGGCTGGTCTAGACAAGTTGCCAGACTTGAGCTGGCAAGAAGTAAAGTATTTACTCCCACCTATGATGACGTATTTTTCCCACCTATGATGTTTAACAGAAATTAAATTGATACAGAAGCTGTTGTATAGCAGACATGGTCACGCGCTGCCGATACTATTTATCATACATCCTACTGTTGCTTTAGGTGACACCATCTTCATTTTGTGGATGTTTTTAGTGTGCCAACCCTGCACGCTAAGCTGGCTTGGCACACTTGCTTGGAGGGGGGTTTAAGATAGAAGCCCTGGCACCTCACGACTGGCTTTTAATTGTTTTTTTTGTGACGCAAGAGTCGTGGTTGTGCGCGGAATTAACACTTTAAGGGTATTGGAGAGAAAATGCAGTTAATTTCACTGCTGTGGCTCAGTGAAATGTGCAGTGATTCTTCCAATGTGTGACTTAAAGGCAGGGTCAGTGAAGCAAAGGGTAGTATTACTACGTTTTTGATGTGAGCGGTGTTTACCACTTTGTTTATGTTATACGGAGCCAGGGCTGTGTAGAAGTATCGTTAAGAAAAATATGTCAACACGCACATAGAACGGAAAGCTAGCGAAATTTGAGGAGATATTTGGTGAAATTTACAAAAAGTTTAGCTTGCAATAGCTGACTATATGTACACTTGGTGGACTATTGGTCAAATTGTTCAAGGCCTTGTAATAATATATTTCCTAACAAATTACAGGATGTCTAAATTGGAGGGGAAATAGTATAATATAAGTCAACAAGATGGTAGCTAAACACTGTATACCAATGTATATACAAATCTATCACACCCTTACTCATTCCCATCGCCGCCAGATACAGTGTCAACACATACTACGTTTGTCACTTTTGGCAATGAAAACCACAATGCATTATGTCCACTTAAAAAGGAGGTAGTTGACAGCTAATTATATACTTGGTGCATGTAGTAATATGAATATATAAGATACATTACATGAAAACAAAACATGTTCTCTCCAGAATTCAGACTGCACTAAATACATTACAAGTAGGGTATGATTTCACACAGAGCAAAGGTCTGAGAAAAGGTCTATTCAGCTACTTTAACTTTAAACACCTGTGTGGAAAAGCAGGGATTTAACCTGCAAAACAGCTTAGCCCTTTGTATTGTATTGGTTAACTATAAAGTCAAATGATTTACCTGTGAGGTAAAGGGTTACCTATGTGTTAATATTAATATCATGCTTCCACATATTATCACATTGAAAGTTCCCCACGTGCGGTACAGTTAAAGTTTGGGCATTCGAATCTGTGAACACTCTGGTCTTCATACAGTTTGGATGTTTTGGCTCCAGCTGTGAGCAAGGTGTTTTTTGTCTTCCCTTGTAGCTACGGCACAGCGTCATGGGACAACAGGTGTGTTCTGTTAGCCGTGGAAAAGCACAAGATCCACACTCACCCTTTGACCCACGCTCTCCTCCACTCCTTTCTGTTCACTCAAGATCAAGTGAGGTACGGCATAACAACATGGCACCACTCACACCACTGGAAAGATAACTAAATAATTTTTTAGATAAACGGAATCAAAGCAAATCAAAACAGAAAACCTTTCTCAGTATTTAACCTTCTGAGCAACGAATCGTTTTTCATTTCAAGGGGCCCCAAATACATACACAATGTGTGTTGTTATTGGTCCTAGAGAGTTTAGTTAAGACAGATATACACAGTATAATATACAGTACCGTATAATATTTTTAAAACAAGCAGTACATCAATGATCTGTAAGATAAGATTGAAAGACAAATTGGCTAAACATCAAACGAGACCAACAATAAAAATAAATGTATTGTAAAGGTTAAGAAAAAAAATGGCCATATATCTCATGCGACTAACCTCCAGAGAGCATAATAAGCCACCATTAATTCTGCTGGGTCTTCTACATTGTATCCACTGCCGAAATAATTTTACCATCACTTTGCAGGACAGCCGGCCCTTTACTTAAGCACCATAGCCTTTATTTAACATCTTAATCTCTATGGAGGTGGTGGGGAGCTTTTCCCAATGTTGGAGAGTGTGTCTGTTATTCTCACTTTTATATTGAGCTCCTTGAGCAGCTGGTATAAGGGCAATGGGCTGTAATTGCATTGCTTGATTTGACGGGACGATCTTATCCTGTGGGCTATCTCAATGGCGTTTATTATGCCCCCCTACCCGTCATTTACATCACTCCCCCTTCTCAATTTTACAGTAGTGTTGCATGCGCAAGCAGTGTATGACTGTGTGTGGACCTCCTATTCAAAGCCCTTCAGTCTCGGCTTCGGCTGGTGGGGGGTTGAGGAGCGGACGCCACATAAAGATGGTGAGATGTCAATTTAGCCTCCCTGTCTAAACCCCCGCCCTCTCACCACAAGTCCCGGCCTCCGAATTAAAATCATCCTTCACGTCTCCGTCCATTTTTTGGTTGAAGCTGTGCTATGGAGGGCTCTGGGTAAACTTCAATTATGTTCCATTAACGGTGGATCCATCGATCCATACATGTGGCGAATGGTCCGATAGGCTACCTATAAATGGGGGCTTTTGTAGGAGGAGTTGCACAGGCTGGGCTTACCTCCCATGGATCGGGGCCTCTGGATCTATGCGATCTAAGGTCCCCCCTGCTTCCAGCTCAATGAATTCTGCTCAGGCAGCCTGTAGACAGCTCCTAGTGGGCATATGCTATTGACCAGATGCTCAACTATAGGAACTGCAGATGTATTAAGTGAATTTAAAGATACACTAAGCAATGGTTTCACACCTCAGCCTAGCCTATGTTTAAGCCCAAAGTGTAACAGTAAGTGTGTTGAGTTTCAACTATCTTTTACAAAATGTTCAATGTGTGTTACTATGCTCTACAGCTGCATGCACACAAGTTCACTGAATACACGGAAGATTGTGTGTTGTGTTCTGTGGACGAATTGAGCGTGCATCAAATGCATGCACGGAGTGCTTAAACACAAAGCCAAGTTGTTTTCATTCAGCATGAAGTACACCAAATCAAGTCAAACAGTGACCCTCAAATCTGTCATTTGAAAAACAACTTTAAAGTAAGCACAGCTAGGGGTAATGTTTTACCGGTCGCTCATCCAATACAGGCTGTTATTGCTACAAAATATTAATGAAACACCTGATCTCTGTGCTTTTCATGCCACCTACATCCAAGAGCCCCTGCGCTGGGACGCATTTTAGAATTTTCCCCAAAAATACGAAGGGTAGAGGAAATTCAGACATCAAGCGAGGATAAAAAGAGCATCGTCAGAAGTTTGCTGTGACAACCGTAAATCGGGGAAAAAAGGTGTTGTCGCCAAGACGTGTTTATGCCAACACCTTGTCAGTGAAATAGAAGAACACAAGACATAGCCGTTGTAACGCCTTGCAGGGCGAAGCGAGGGCAGACGGCAGAAAACAACCACTGATGGCCGAAACAACGAGCCTCACGGCTCGTCTTTTAATAGAACAGAAAACCAACACAAAACCAACAGAAACGGCGTACAGTCACGTAGCACAGGACTAACGTAAACATCAACGAAAAAGGTACAGTCAACAATAACCCACATCCCTGTCCCAGTAGTCCCCAGCCTATATGCCCTCACACCCACACGGCTGAAGGCAATCGATCTAATTGCACGTGTGGGTGTGAGGCGCTGGGGATGTGGACAGTCCTCCCCCGGTCCTACCACACCGGCGAGACCAGTGAAGCGTTACAGCCGTGTAAATTCCACAGACCGTCAAATTCCTAGTCACCCCCTCAACCCCACTCCCTCGTCAAAAAACAACTATTTGAATGCTTCCAATAATATGAAGCCGTCAGTGGTTCAACATCATGCGTTGGTTAATGAAGGTATGTGTTTTTCTTATGTTGGCCACAAGTGAAGCCAGTGCCGTGTTTTGAGCATGTCCTTCACACGATTGCGGTGTGGTATCTTCCATTTCTTTTCCTTAGCCTTGAACTGACAAACGTTCAAATGCTCCCTTCAGTGGCTTAACACCTTAAGGTGAGCTCATCTTTAATCATTATTTGATGACAGAAGTCTGCAAGTGTCGCATGCACGCAAATCGGGAGATCTCTGTTCCTTAGCAACAGGCCGCTAGCATCCCAAACAATTTCATTAAAGCGTGGCACCTCTTAGCAGGTGGGGGAGTGTTAGCGGAGATAAACATTCAGGAGCAGATTGGCCGCGGTATTTGCCAACATCACAACTGATATCAATTTCTTTGTGAACCGCCTCGAATATTGTAAGTGGATTATGCCAAGGTGTCAGGGATGGTACAAGAGTGTATTAGGATGAGTCTCTCTCTCTAGTGTTTTTTTTTTATTATTCCTGTGATGGGAACCAAATGCCACAAAAATCTGATTTCTTTATTGTATTCCAGGGAATGAGAAGCACTCCACAAGTACAAAGGATAATCTTGGATTTGCCTTGTTCTGAGATTTAGTGACAGTACATAAATGTATTTTACATGATAAATATGCAGTCTCGTGAATGAATAGTGCATTTCGCTGTACCTGTATATTGGTTTACTTATGGTCAATAATAAAAATCCAGATCTTACTAAAACGTTATGACTGCTTTTAACCATGTAGTTGCTAAATACACATTACATGTTTTTTTTATGTTATTTGTATTTAACCTTTATTTAACCTGGTAGGCTGATTGAGAACAAATGCTAATTTACAACAGCGACCTGGCCAAGACAAAGCGCAAATCTGCAGGATATACAGACATACAGTTACATATAGAACACAGTTACACATAGAACACAGAAAATAAAATCTAGTCCATAAATACAAGGTTTGTACAGTTTATTGTTATTTGGGTGCAGCTGAGACACTACAGAGCATACAACATGTGCAAATAGTGGTATGGTGCAAAGGAAGAATATTAAAAGAGAGAAGTACAGAAGTTGCCGTGGCACATGGATGATAATAAGGGCATTTACTGTATGTGTGCAATAATTAAATGTTGGGGGGAAGTTAGCATGTACATTTAACAGTCAATAGTTTGAACAAGCGTTTCTTAAAAGCACTTAGAAATTAGTGTCTCTAAAGGTTTTTTGTAAATTATTCCAGTCATCGGCAGCCAAAAACTTAAAGGAGAAGCGGCCACGTAAAATATTGCTGTCTGTAAAATGTTTAATCTGTTAAATGAGTTGGTTGGACCCTGAACCGGAATCTGAATAAAGGTAATATCATTACTCATATGTAGCTAGCAACAATTTAACAGATGCACCTGAAGTGCTTTAAAGTACTTAACAATATTTAACTTCAGGCTCGACCAGAGTTCATGATCAGGTGAGTTCACCTAGGCTAGGGTGTTGACAACGACAGCATTGCTCAACTGCTAACAGGTACGACACAATCATTAACAAAACCACGTTTTGAGAGCTGTCGAGTATACAAAATGTCCAACCTGTGCATTAACAGAAATGGCAACCGGTTTAAGGCCACAGAAGGATTAGAGCCATAGGCATTTTTTTTTTTTTTTTTTTTTGGGGGGGGGATGCAGGGAACGTGTCCCCCTCAATATTTAGAACAAGTGTATTGTCCCCCTCCAATAAAAACATGAAAGATGCACTGGGACCGAATCTATCGGAGTTGTAGCGTATTATGCATAATAAACCGCTCATTGAACCGCTTGACAATGTAGCCGTAACCTAGCATATGCCTACTACTGTACACGATTGGTTAGCTGTTATGTCCTATGTTGGATATTTCAATGCACACATTGTGCACCCCATCCACACGGCCTTACGACGCACATGTGGCACTGACACACTAATTGCAACCTTCAACTGCTACAAGCTCTGCCAGACGTGCAAGGAGACGGGGGGGGGAGGGGGGATTAGATGCTGACTGAGTGCTACAGACCAAGCCGACAGTTCCGTGATTTTGAATTCAACAAAGTCTAGTTCTCCAGTAGTTTTATTAGGTTATGGCCAAATGTGTAGTAGACTAATATTGTTTTAGGTCAGTTTAGCCTACAATAGATCATCCCAAAACACAGATGTTTTGAATATGCAGACATTTTTTAACATGAGCATGAGCTATTAAAGTCCAGGGTTTATTCAAGTTAAATTGTATTTTTATAACATGTTAGGCCTATGCCTAAAGAAATACCGTAAATATGTTTGATAACCCTAACTGCATTATATTCCATATATTTTTAATTGTCCCAGGGTTCCTGTATTTCATGTTTTCCTTTAAATAAATAGACATTTCTACCCTATATACACTGATGCAGAAAAGGCACAAATCAATCTCAAAATCAAATTGTTCTGTAAGAATTCACCAGAATGCAAAAAATTAATTGTTTGATTCTCAATTTGTTCTGAGGGAGCACTCCGCTTTATATGGACCCCCCCCCCCCCTGTGTTCATATGAAATATACGCGCATGGTTTGAGCAAGCCTAGAATGTCTATGATTATGATACTATTTTATATTTTTTTCCAGAAGTTTATATACTGTTCCAGTAGATGTAATGGCTCCTGCTAATTATGCATGAATAGTGGAGAATGATGGTTTCTCTTGTGGATGATCGTTATTTCCAGAAGTGGCTAACATACCCAGCATTTCAGCATTTCCATACATTACTGCTTTGATGTCGGAAAGTCCAATCAAGATTTTGGCGATATGAACTGCTCGTTTCCATAGCTTGAAACCAGAACGCTGTGGCTCTAATTTGCAGTGCCACACATAGCCCAGAGACACCACAACACCCATTAATGAGATGAAAGACACTTGTGGACAGATAATGTGTGGTCTGAACCCAATGTGCTTCATATTGCGGCCATGGAATCGGTTTGCGAGACATTTAAATATGCCCTGAAAAATTCCTGATAAGTCTTCACTGATATGCAAAGACCTTTAGGGTTCCTGGTGTGTATTCTCTATGTGAATTAGTTTGTACTTTTGCAATGCAGTATGTTACAAGTCCTGCCAGTCACATACCTTGCACAAGATTGTTCACAACCATCTCTAATTCCACTTTTCACATGCCAGTACGTTCATTGAACTTGGCAAACTAAATTATTTGCTGTGTTCTCTAGGCAGCATGTGCACATTTCATTAAATACAAATGTTAAGTCATGAGTGAAGTGAATCTTCATGTGAAATTTGCATGCAGCAGAGCCGGCCTTTCTGCAAACATCAACGTACGATTGACGTGTTGCCGGAGACTGACATAAATGAGGTGACATTACTTCCTAAGCGCGACCCCCATCGTCTTTTTTGACATGTCAAAAAGATGACATGGACGTCTGACAATGAGGCCACAAAAAGAGAGAGAGAGAGAGCCCTCGCCATGCTTGACACCAACGCGTCCCGTGATTGATGACACAACTTTGGGAGAGGGAAAAACGTGGTGGGAATTTCATACTGGGAGTCAGACACGGTCATTTTAGATACTCAATTATATTACATGAATCAACAAGCTTCCGGAACGTTCATCTGAACTAAGTGTCACTGGGTTGGGAGAGAAAAAACGGCACAAAAAAAAAACAAAAAAAACCCTGCATCCATCAAGGGTGTCTCTCTTCCTGACAGCGGTATCAATTGTCTCGTCTTAAATGATGGCGGCCACTGCATTACGTGGAAATTAACAGCTAGAATTTATGAGAGTGCCTCGCTCATGAGTTTCTCCTCCAGCTGAGTCGGAGAAACAAATAATTGAATTGGTGTGAGTACATAAACCACCACGGCGGCTAATGTAGCAGGCATAACCGGGTTAGCTAAAACGAGGGCGCGAGCGAGAGTGGGGTTATAAAAAAAAAAAAGATCCCTCAATCTTTCCTTTTTTGGTCATCGCCTTGCTTGTCACCTTCTTTGCTCTCTCTTCTTCTTCACCTATCTTTCTTCATGTCTTCTCTGTCTGCCTCTGAGTGTGTCCTGCCCCCGCACCCTACCCCAGCCCCGTTAATTGGAAACATCCCTTTACGTAGCTCGGCCTCTGTGTCGTATTTCCTGCCATCTCTGGTGGTTATGTGCCTCACCTATCAGTCCTGAGGAAACCCAAGCTGTCACAGAGTGGCTTTATTAAAACAGCTGCTAAAATGACTACATTTGCCTGAACGCTGTCTTTCAATAATTTCTTGAGTAGGTTGTTTGTGATTCAAAGAAATTATGAGGATAACTGGCTGATATTTTTCCTATGTTTGCTGTTACAAAGCATGATACATCTCAGTTTTGCTAAAAAGCAACTTTATGTACACTTTCACATTTTGTTCTTCTGAAAATAAATAATGACACTACACCATGTTTTCTATTAGTTAAGTTAAAAATAAGAAGTTATTTACTGTTAATAATAATAATTGGACGTAACTTATTATAGCTGATGATAGAAGTGTGTTGGTTTTCATTCAATTAAATGTCCCATTTCCAATATAGAGGTATAATGTTTCTTCTAATGTAATACTTAAACCCATTGAACTACAATATAAAACCAGTGATAAGTAGAGCCGGTAGAGTGTTTCACAGCAGTAAATATATTGGTGAGGTTGTGCTAAACACCATTATAAATTATAGGAACTATTTAAACAGGGTCTAGGTGGAATCATTTCAAATCTGCACTGACATACAGTATCATACACAAGGCAGAGATCAAGGACATGACTTATTGTAGATGATGAAGTCATGGTTTATAAAGCATGAGCTAATGGACAGTATATCTCTGACACATTAGACACCATCCATCACTGCGCTGACAGTGATGGAGAAGTATTTCATATGCAGCTATTACATGGTACGGTCTGGTGAAAACAGCAGAGTTGGATTGTTCCAAGTGCTTCAGACACAGTGAAGGTGCCCACTGTACTCAGTACTGCCTCAATGCACAATGCGTCTGAACGGCCAATATAGATCTGACATAGCTGAGTGCTATGTCGCCAATATCTCCAGCAATGCATTCAAACTGTGCACCACAGAGACCCAATATCATGCAAGTGTTTCTATATAACGACACCCCAGGAGACTTCAATTAACCCAAAATTACAATCAAGCTAAAAATGAACATGTCCAGCTTGAACTGAAGGCTAATCTGCAGTATACGACAATTAGATTGTTACCTTCCCAATTGGTTGTAATGTAAATACATACTCAAAATATTTAGTGACACAATTTGTATAAACTACATACATTGTAGATTGTATTGTAACTGTATACATGTGTTATAGAACAAAATCATTGAAACTATACTCACATTTTAATTGTTTGAAAATCTAGTAGCCAAACTATTTAGAAAAACTTGCATTCCGTCGGGTTGGAGGTCCCTTTCTTTTTGTAAATTATGAACTGACAGCTTTGGTTTGTTGATGACATTTTTGTTTTTCTGCTGTGTATTTTGTTCAAGCTTTACTCTCATTACCTCAACCAAGACACATCGAGCTCCTATAAACATCAAATCTGTAAATTGCAGGGATAGACTTGTGCTAGGGCTTAGACAGCACTATCCTTTGATGAAAACTTCTGGGACAAAAAATACAAAAAATAAAAATAAAAATAACTAGAAATACGGAGGCCAGCAGAAAAAGTCTTGTTTTGGCGGTAAGATTAATTTACAAGTTTTCTCACTGGCAGAAAAAGAAAAAGAATAAAAAAATCAAACGAAGGGTATGGGTGAGTAGAGAATCAACAGAGAGATGAGAGGAGTTTTTGATATTTGTTAGGCCTGGACCTCACCAAAGACCTCTCCTAGGACTGCAGATGTGACAATTAAGTCAGGTTGTGCTTTGACATGGTTTCCATAGGCAAGTGGCCAGTCACAATATCCATGGCAGCTAACAAGCTTGTTCCGTCTCCGTAGACCTGACAAGAAAGCCAGGCTGCAGCCTTGAGACGTGAACAAAAGGAAAACATTATGTGTGTATGTATATATATATATATATATATATATATATATATATATATATATATGTATATATATATATACATACATACAGTATCTCACAAAAGTGAGTACACCCCTCACATATTTGCAAATATGTGAGCATATCTTTTCATGT
>JAODUH010000012.1:272945-284848 GCA_027564835.1 Typhlichthys subterraneus | reverse complement strand
AGGAACCTCACGTTTGGCGCCCCTCAATTATCCCCTCCCGTGAAGATAGGTGGCGTGTGTTTTCAGGACTGCTCCTCTGTGTTGTACGGCAGGAAAGAAAAGGACGAAAAAAATGTCATTAGAAGAGGCGTAACACGTCAGTCCCTACCCAGGTTTGTTTCCTGGAGTGGGTGTAAGACATCAGTTGTAACCTGCCTAGCAGGAATAACGGTTCCTCCTCCTCCAACTATTTCTAAGGCTTTTTTATCACCGTCGGAAAAAAAGGATCCGCTACTCGTTCATCTCTGATTCCTATTACGACGTGCTACGGTATCACTTTCTATCGCAATCCCGACAGGATAAGATCTGTAGTCTGTTAAAATCAGGTACGTGTTTTTTATTTATATTCTCAAATCTGTTTTGGGTGGTAACAGCTAATGTCACTTTGTGGGGGAGAGTAGAGTAGCTTACTTCAAAGTTGAGGCTTTAACTTTGCCTTCACCTGTGCAGGTAAAATAGGTGCGTTTCAACCATGTAGTATATGAGGATTTCCAGTGTAGCGTTGCCCCATAAGGGGGAATTGGGATTTCTAAGAGACCCTATACGGAAAGAGACACTGTGCGTGGTCTTTTGCCCGCTCCTCGCATTAAGTGTCCTCTCGTCTTTCAGCCTTGTATTGTGTTTGGTGTCTGTTTGTACCGTTCAGCCATTGAGCGGCTCTTGAAGTGTCCTACACAAGACACCACAACAAAAACCTCTTGTCAATATTCACTTACTATTGTAGTCTAATGGTATTATGAAAAAGATAAATTAGCAGGCAGTGTACGCGAATATGTCCAAGCAGTTTTTAGCCTTATCGCTTATGTTTATGCGCCAAGGACACTGATAAAAAAAAATAATTTGCTCTGGTCATCTCATTAATTAACTGCACGATCTAGTAGTCCACACTGATTTGGCATATTTATGTAGTTATATTCTGTGCGTTAATACATGTGGAGCGTGTAGGCCTATATAATACGCCAAGGCTTAATAAAACAAGTGTTGTAAAGTTCCCACATAGGTATGAGGCCAAGATTTGTAACTAGTAGATTTGCATGATTTGTCGTCTCAAACGTGTAGCACTTGCATTCGACCTACAATTTGACAGCGATCAGATTTATTAAACTATTTCGCCTTGCCAAATCTTGGATCGCTGTGCACTAAGACCGAAACGTGAATTGATGCTGTCAGTTTCAATATAAAAGAGGCCACAGTTATTTGTTTTGTAAAGTAGCGGAAATATAGTATAGGCATATGATACTAACGTTTTATCAAACTTTAACAGCTACAATTACAAATGCGTTCCGTTTACTCCAATCTCCGCTGAATCCAGTATTGATTAGTTTATCGCAAACACAATTAAGTGCAATTCCCGGTACTTGCTGTGTACTGCTTGCACCGCTACGGGACACGATCACTTCAAATAAGAAGGGGATGCACACAGGGTCTTTATCGCACCAGTTCATAGTTTCACATACAGTGTTTTCCACACTTACTAATTTACTTGTTTCTTATGCGTTAAGCACGCGCTGCACGCGTTTAAGCGGATCTCTCCCACAGTGTTGCTGTTGTGTGTTTGCCCGGTAGATATCAAGCCTGCGCGACGACCGGATCACGGAATCAAGTCTATGCGAGCTGCCGTCTGATCCACTCATTCTCAATGAAGCAAGAGATCATGGCGGATGGCCCCCGGTGTAAGAGACGAAAACAAGCAAATCCGAGACGGAAAAACGGTAAGGAAACGACGGAGACAACGACCGGGCGAGGTCTGGTGGCTTTGTCGCACATGTGGGACCCTTGGCTGGAGCAGTTTTAAGGTTGCCAGTGCCGTTCAGATGAGGGTCGCCGCGCTTGTTTTGGAGAAAACGCCAGTGCGCGTATTTCGAAGACTTGTGCTTTCCTCGGGCATATAACGGGACCATGCGTAACGTTTTAGTGCTGTCTGATGATGTGGAATAAAATAAAAAATAGAGGCGATTTAATGCCATTCTTGTCTTTTTCTGAGATTTATAGCCTATCAACTTTTGGGAGGCTGTGTTTGTCTTGTTGATGTGACTAGGTGGAATGTTGGAAAGTTTGTTGCGTGTGTGACGGATCTTTATGTGGTAGCGGACTTATTTCTAGACGGGACGAAACCGTTACCGGAGGATTAATGTTTATCCAGACTATTTAAGTTATTTTCCCCGCGTTCCTTGTTATAACTATACTTTTAATTTACATCGAGTCGCTGCTGCCATGTGTTTGTTTATCCGAGGTGCTTTTTAATTAACACGTTAATGATTTACATTGTTACTTAGTTGTGTCTCTTTATTATATGACTAAAGGTCTGAAATAATTCGCATAGTGGCTGGAATATCTTAATTATAGATCGTAGCCGACTTGTATGTGCTTACGTTGGGTTTATCGAGACGTTTATTTTCGTCAAAGTATGATAAATAAATTATATTACTTTGCGGATTAATAGTGGACATTATTTGTGGCTGGACTGGAGAGAGAAAATTCATTTTAGGATATTGTTTTTTCATTGTGGACTCAATGATTCCCACAAGACACACATTAGTGACATGTCCTGTCGCCGTTATTTGGGCTCGCTCTACACACCATACACAATGTTTTCCGATTGTTTGTCATTTTTGTTGCTTTTATTTATTTATTAGTTTGTTATTTGTATTATTTAAATTAATTCCCCACAATCGTTTTTACCCCCTCCCTCCATATTGGTTATTTTCTAGATCAGATTTCATTTATTGATTCCAGGTAATCGACCAGACAGGCATTTTGTATCCCACTAAATAACACAAGAACAGAACGGCAAAGCCTTCTTCTTGCCAGTGTTGAAAAATGAAAATTACTTATATTTACTCGGCCTACTTCATTTTTTCCTGCATAGTTGTTGGCAGTGAGCTCTTTTGGATATACCAATATATGCTCAACGCATTTCCTTGCCAGTTCGTTATAGACACCTTTGATTCAAGGCTCGAATAAAACTTTCTCAATCTCTAACCCTGTCAAGTCTAAGGTTCATTGCTTTTGCAAAACAGTGAAAAACACACCCAAAATCTGTGACCTACAGCATTGGGGCTATAAAATATAATCTGTATTTGCTATTGTCTTACATTTTTTTATTTTATTTCTATGTTATGTGTTTTTATTTTATTATTAACAATATTATTAATAATAATGAATCCCCATTTTTTCTTCTGTAACAACTAAACCTCTCTCTCTCTCTCTCTCTCTCTCTCTCTCTGATACCCCTCCTCCCCCTGGGAATCCAAGGGGCTTTATCCCCTGTTACTCTCTCCTCTTTCTCCCCCCTGGCACCATGGAGAGATTGCAGGGTGTGCGTGTGTATGTGTGTGTGTGTGCGTGTCTGTGTGTGCGTGCGTGTGTGTGTGCGTGCGGCCACACGTGCATGTGGCGCCGGTAGGACACACATCTCCTTAGCAGTAACCAGTGAACAACACTAATGCACAGACCACTACGAATATATAAATACAAATGGAGAGAATCTTTTTTTTTCTTCACAGATGATTGAGTTCTACACAGACAAATGCTTAACTGACAAATTTTGCCCTATACACAAACAGGAAGTATTTAAAATTATAGCTGATTTAATTGGCTGACTTAGAAGGTTCTGTGAAAGAGAGCTTAACTGTTTAGATTTTATATATATAAATATTTTATATAATATTTTTTATCTTTAATATTTAAAGAAGGCCTGTATTTTTACATGGCAATATTGGGACAGTCTTTTTACTTTTGTTGAATATGTTCATATGTATAAAACGTAACTTACAGGAATTTGTTTAGTTTTTTAGTGACTGATTTGATATATCTGTCAGCAATAATTGACACACTAATTCATACATCTGAAGGTTTTTTGTGCAGATGATTGGTTCAGTGTACTGCATTTTACAGATTTATTTTACATTTACATTTATCTTAAATAAGTTGTTTATAATAATACCTCTAATAAGTTATAACAACATTTAATTTCTCCCTCTCTACTGTGATAAAAAAAATTACGATGTTCTGCATCTGAAACCTAGCTCATCGTGGCATCAAGTGTGTGTGTGTGTGTGTGTGTTTGTGTGTGTGTGTGTGTGTGAATGAATGAGTAAGAGAGAGATTGACCAACCAGTGCCAGGTGTTGGTGGTCAAACACAACTGTGTCCCACCAGTCACCCCAGAGACCCCTGCACACTAAGTGCTAAATGCACCTGTTCTTACAGTCTTATAGAGTAATTTTGTGTGTACGTGCATACGTGTGTGTGTGGTTTTGTGTGAATTATACTATCACGCCTGGTTATGAAATCATTCCTAACCATTTCTGTCTACCTGTTACAGGTATTACAATGGTTCAGCAGAAGGTGTGAGTTTAATGTTTCAACGCACCCAGAATACATTTGGGTTGCGGGTACTAGCGCTTATTACATAATCCTGACTAGTAGCAGTGGAGGGGTGGTCTATGAGGAGCACATTGTGTGATGCTGATAGATAGATAGATAGATAGATAGATAGATAGATAGATAGATAGATAGATAGATATAAATAATAGTTATGTCTGCTTGGGCTGGGTCCTTTAAAACTATTTGCCTGCGTTGTGTTAGAGACTGTTTGACATGTTTGTGTCTCAGGGTTGATTTAGTGTATAAAATAACACCCTCCTTCCCCAAATTGTTACTTTATCCCATCTACACCATCCCCATTCACTGAGTTTTTTTTGCAGGGGCGCCCGTGGACAATTGACAGTGGGCCGCCATGATGCATTTCATTTACATGTTTATGTTGGCGAGGGGCATGTTGCCACGGCCACGGCTGGTTGTGCCACGGCCCTAGTTCAGCCCTACCGCGGGACAGGTGGGGCGAGAGGGAACGCTCAGGGAAAGGGATTATTTTGTTTAAGCAAGGGAAATAATTACCGCCAGATATTGCTGGGGTTGGGAGGGGGTCTGCCTTCAACGCAGGGGGCGGCGTTGTCACAGAGTGTCTTTGTGTGTGTGTGTGTGTGTGTGTGTGTGTGTGTGTGTTTCGGGAGAGAGAGAGGGATGGTGGGCGGGTGCAGGGGATTTCTTTTTTTTTTTTTTTTTTGTAGGAAAGATTCCCCATTCCCTGGCCTTCCTTGTTTGCTCCGTCGCAATTCCACTTCACCGTTCGGCTATTTCCCTTCCCCTAGTCCGTCATGGCTTCTGCGGAGCTTGATCTCTTCCTCCTCTCCCTTTCCACGGCGGTCGTCACAAGCTAAATATATCTATCTGCTCATAACGCGTGAGTCAAGCGTATCACCCGGCATGCACAAATGAATGGACTTCCCTTACAAGATCGGTGTGATTTCCAACATAGCGAGATGCCCCCTCTGTTACTAATGCCGTGTATTTCAGTCTAAAGGAAACCTTAGTGTGTTAAGATATATTGCGCAGCGGTGTGAGTGTTTAGCAGATATTGTCGTCTGTTGATATTGTTCTGTTGAGTCCCCGCAGACTGATATCTTCCACTTGTCATGTGGAAATGTTAACGCTCAATGTATTTTCTAGCCCGTTTGTTTGTCGGGAGGAATTAAATCGGAAATGTGTGGCTTCAGCAGGGTTTTGATAATGTGCTCGCGCACACACACACACACACACACACACACACACACACACGCATACTAAGACGTCTCACACACACAATTGCACACACACAAACATAAGATGCCCTGCTCTCAGGACAGAACTACTCTAAAAAACTCAAAAACAACACACAAACACTTTTGACACATTATATATATATTTATTTTAAGCCCCCAACCCCTCAAATATTTATCTCGTTCCTTCCTCGGCTCCTAGTGTGTGTGTGCGCGTGCGGGCGTGTGTGTGTGTGTGTGTGTGCGCGTGCGGGCGTGTGTTTGTGTGTGTGCGTGTGCGTGCAGATATTTTCTCGCCCGGCGGCTGGAGAACACACACTTGCAGCGTTTGTGTGTGTGTGGGGTGTGGGCTGAGGTGTGTGTGTGTGTGTGTATGGGGTGGGGGTGTGTGCAGTGTGAGCGCCCAGGACCCCCTGACATCGTGGGTCTCTGGAATGCCTTAGGTAAGATTTCACATTCGCTCACATCAATGCTGACCTGAATGCCTTTCATATCTGATCCGCCATGTCTCTCCCAGTAAACATCCCCCGGGGCCACTGCAGAAGAATGGAGCTCCTCTCTCTCTCTCTCTCTCTCTCTCTCTCTCTCTCTCTCCTCTCTTCTCCTTCTTAATCACAATTCACCCCCCCCACCCCCACACACACACAAACACCCTTCCCCCCACGCCAAACAGAGAGCCCTGCACATTTGCATTCAGCATCGGGAGAAAAGGACCTGGAATGAAAAGAGGGGCAAGAGGGAAGAGGCACAGATAGAGAGAGAGAGAGAGAGAGAGAGAGAGAGAGAGAGGGGGGGAGAGAGGGGAGAGAGAGAGAGAGAGTGTTGTAAAGTAAAATAACCAGGGTGTTTGTGGTTGTTTGTTGGTCGTCCCCTGGTTACATGCCTTTTATAGCCCTTCCTCACACTAGTAGGGACCTGGGCTGTCTACCCCCTCACCCCATCCCCACCCCTCGCCCACTCACCCCCTCGACAGACAGATAGTGTTACGGGCCGGCATGTCATGTGCCATCTGAGGCCGCTCGCTCGCTGAGGAGAGGAGAGGAGAGGAGAAGCCCCGGAAGACCGGGGTTGTGTTTGAGTAAAAGCGGTGCGCGGCGAGTTTTGAAGCAGCGGCACTTTCTTTGACATTTTTTTGTTGTATCTGGGAGACAAGAAGGGGTCTTAGTCCGCTGTTGGCTTATATTGTCAGTGTAATAAAGTGATGTTCTGAGAGCATGTGCAGAGAACAGGTGCTTCTGAGCTAGAATAATTGATAAAAATGTAGTGTAACAACATTAATTTAGTTTTAATTTCAAGTGTCTTTATTTAAATTTTAAAAAATTATTATGACAACCGGCAAGATCGGTGACTTGTGGAGAGGTTGTCTGTATTGTCGGAGAGCCGGCCATATACAAACCTTTGAATGTTTAAATGTGTCATGTGATACAAATTCCAGATTATTCCCTCATTTTACTCTCAGAACTTTTTTTTTTTTTGTTAAGGAGGATTATCATACACCTTCCTTCATCGCATACAGCCCCCACACACACGCACACGCACACACACACACACACACACACACACACGAACTTGCTTCAGAGGATTTAGGCAGATTTACTTCAGCAAACACCTTTGGACACTGGCTGGGGGAAAGTAGGAGTCTGTTTGCAAAAGGGACCTTTTGTTCAGCGAGGTACGGGATAATACCTTACCAGACCCATGCTTTAAAAAT
This sequence comes from Typhlichthys subterraneus, assembly GCA_027564835.1. Classification (NCBI taxonomy): domain Eukaryota; kingdom Metazoa; phylum Chordata; class Actinopteri; order Percopsiformes; family Amblyopsidae; genus Typhlichthys; species Typhlichthys subterraneus. The sequence continues at coordinate 277,496 of JAODUH010000012.1, read as the reverse complement.
GTGTGTGTGTGTGTGTGTGTGTGTGTGTTTATGTTCGTTTTCGATATTGTGGTCTTTCCTTCACTAACCCAAGTGCCAGTGTTATATTTTTCACAAGAATGTTTTTGTGAATTTTCATTTAAAAGCACACCCAAGTTTTGCATTCTCTATTTATTTATTTATTTATTTATTTATCTCGGTATAGCTATCACCTATGACCAGTCAGTTCTCCTAGCCTGTAATGCATCATATTGGCAGCCGCCGCTCTAGCGGTGTCTCAATCCGTCTCAATGATGAGCCTTTCGCTCCTGTCATGAGCCGAGGTTGCCGTGGCGTCAGTGGCACTGTGAAATAAGGGATAGATTGAGAGTGACAGTGGAGAGGTGACAGACGCGAAGGTGTTCGCCTCAGACGCCGCTCTCTCCCCGTCGGGTCGCTGTTGTGATTTGACAGGTCGTATCTGCCCCCCTTCCCCCTCCCCCACCTCCAGAATAAGGTGTTGCAGGCCGGCGCACTGAGTTAAGTTTGTTTGTGTTTATTCCCTCTCTCCACCACTATTTAATTTATCTCCCTTGTTTCATTCTGCATTTTATGCCCGTGTCTCTCTAATTTTCTACCCGGCCTCTCGCACGCTTTGAGATTCTGACAAAAGGCAAACAGGGAGATTGAAACGTCAGTGGTCCGGCAAGTAATCGCATTGCGTTTGGACTTTTCTTCTTTTATTTCTTTAGCCGTGTGTACCCTGAGCCGCCATGTTTTATGCATGTGCGTCAGGGGGGGGAACGCATTTTTGAAACATCATGCCTCATTTGACTCTTTCTCGACTGAAGGAACGCAAAGTCTTTATTTGGCCCATCCATTCAGTCTTGTCCTGCTGTTTGCACTTATTCAGTTGTCGAGCGATGGCTCGCCTGTGATTTCCAACGTCGACTTCTCTAGCGCTTTGCGAAGGGACTCTCGATGTGACAGACGACAGGTTGCTGAACAGGTGTAAACTAACGTTTGGGAGGGTTTATCAGGAAGGGGGGAAAAACCCACACAACTTCATAAACACCTTCTTTCCTAACAATATTATTTTTGGAATAAATTGTCATAAACTGTACACGTGTGTGTGTGTGTGTGTGTGTGTGTGTGCGCGCGCACGCACGCGTGCGTATGCGTGCGTGCCAGGACGCGGGGGATTTGGATGACAACAGCATGCAAATGAAAGGGATACGTCTATGATGTGAGAAAGGTGTCGTTTTTACATATCCGTGTGTGTAGCTTGTGACATCACACCTATGTGTTTGCTTTTCATCGCGCTGACAAAAGGATGCAAACAGATTTATGTAAATGGAAACACATATTTGGTGGAACTACCGTATACCTCGGCCCCTTCGGGGGTAGGAGTTGTTCCTGTCTGTGACCGCCCCTGCCGAAAGACTGCTAGCGATTATCGTGACATGAAGTGTCCACTCGGGTCAAGTTTATTTTTAAAGTGTTTTTGACAAGCAGGTTTGCCACTTTGTGTGTATAGGTACAGCAATGGACATTGCTACTGTACAGCTTTGCGCATTCGTGCATGTGTGTGCTTGCGCGAAACACGTTAACTGTAATTTTTCTGACAGCTTAAAGAGTGTAACATTGTGTGATTTCTAAGGATAGAAACCTCCGTTGCAATTAAAATATATATGTTTTGCTGTTGCTTCCATTTCTCTACAACTGCCAGCTTTCTGTGAATGTCGCACGCACGCACATACACACACACACACATGCTGGCATATTTGATGTATGTTTGATTGTTGGCTATATGGGATCTCCTGGCAAGGTCATGTGACCCAATCAATAACAGATCACCAAAATAAGGCCAGGCGACATCTGGAAACGCCAGAGTTTTCCTCACATGACCCAATGCATTTCAAACCACACCCTCATACCTTTTAATGGGGGTCTAATAGAACATGCTATTTGATCAAGGCCCGTTGACACATGGCTGGTTTATTATTCATGAGGTAGCCTGTAGCTGAACCACCAAAAAAAACTTTTTTTTTTTTCCTTTCCTTTTTCTTTCAATAACGAAGGCTTGTCTCCTCTCGTTTGGGCTCCGGCTTCCTGGTCTGGCGCGGAAGTAAATTCAGTTGTGTTATCTTGCCGTAATTGCGACTGATTGCCGGGCGAGATTAGGAACGAGAATTAGGTCATTTTGTAGTCGTACTAATTCCAGTCAGTTCCACACTTTCATCTCGCCGTTGATCAAGCGGGCTACTAAGCGAAGACTGCAGCAAAACGAGGAAGCGGGCACGAGAAAGGCAGCCTTTCTCTCCTCGTAATCCAAACATACATTTAACCTTTTGGCCAGAGTGCACAGAGGAGGCAGATGAAAGCCCAGGATATACACAATGAAAAGAGAAGAAAAGCACATCCTTTTCCATATTATATGTCACTCTCCTACCCCCCAACCAGTAGACATGTATAATGGGTTTTGAGTGGAGGTGGGAGGGCTCTCTCTCCCCCCTCCTGTTCCACCCAGAATGCCTTGTGTGCCGCTGCTGTCAAACGGGGATGTCAAACAAACACCTCCTCAGGTAGCAAGGGAATAATCATACCGACAGTCCTTGTCCTTTGCCTTCCTGATGCTCTGGAGCTGTGCTGCTTTTTCTCGTTTTTTCTTGTCCCTGGCGAGGTGAAGCCGGCAGTTGTTTGGTTTCTGGTTCAAAAGGCTGGGCTCCAACTGGAGTATGGCTTTTTGGAGGCTCACCATAAGATGACTAGATATATTTCCCAAAGCATGGACTTTATATGCACAGGGTTAGGGGTTATTTGGGGATCGTTGGTAAGACAGCGTCTAGCTGAGACTTGAGCTTTTTGGAAGATGCTGCTGTAATTGTCAGGACTTTTAGGTTTACGATAATATGTCGCATCAAAATCTGGATATTTGCTGTGTGACTGTCTGGGGCTAAATGCTGGGGGTTGAGGTTTGGATAGGGGTTGGGGTTTCAGGGACTAATGCCGAGACCACATGGCAGAACTTGTTTGCAGCGACCATTAAAGCTGGTACGCCGAAAGAAAACACTGTGGCTGGATTCTGGTTATGTCCTCGTGGGAGATGGCAAACATTTGGGCAAGAGCATGGACTTGGCATTGCACTGCGGTTGCCGTTGTGTAAATGTCAGGCTGAGCCAAAGCTTTACTGTCATAAAGCCTAGTTAGATCCATAGCCATCCTTTGGGCTTGGGAACTTTTTCCACTGTTTTCTAATTTTCACTTATTTCTTTTTCTTATGTTTGTACTAAATCCATTCACCCAGCAAGCCAGTTCATCTGTCAGTGAACCATATATCTGTCACCCATCCATCCAGCAGTTAACCAGGCTCAGCCAGCTTGTCAGCTTGCTAGGCCACTGTACAGCCACTTCCATTTGTATTGCGTCAGCATTCCTCAGATAAAACTCCTCAATCACTTTGTTCTTCCCACTCCTATAGCGGTATGTTGGCGTTAGCATAGGGGCATCAAAGTGTGCCTTGTACTCTCCTTCAGCTGGAGTGGCCAGGGCTTATGTAGCACATGCAGTGCTATGCTAACTGCACCATCACTTTAGCCTAGCAAAAGGGCTAATTACATTACAGTTTTACACCCAGGTAGTGAGAAGCCTGTATCTTAATCATTAGACATTTAATATGTATTCTTAGAGAGAGAAGAGAGAAGGGGCCTGCTTACTGTCGGTAAAAACTCCCAATTGTCCATTTGAACACACAAGTTGTGTTAAGAAGCGTCAGAGCACACTATACTCCGCAAAAGTCCGTGTTTGGTCGCGGAGTTTGCCGGGTTGAACTTCCCCTTCTCCACTATGTGTGTGTTTCTAGCAACACCGATGCTAGCAGCACTTCATCCTGCTGTACCGCAGGCACACTTCACCTTGTAAACTGGCAATCACACTATCTCTAATGTTATTACTTTTCATAATTAGTTACAGCAACACTCGCATCCGCGGCTGGCGGAAAAGAGTATTCCTTAGTAATTAAGGTAATGAAATATTCATTTATGCTACCTTTTCAGCAGTCACACAAATGAGGCTGCCGTGCTTAATGTCCGCCCCGACGCGTGATTTTATTATGATGGCAGACTGGCACAATCTGCAATTAGTACTCTCGCTGACAGCTTTTTTCTTTTCCTTTAAAGGATAGCGAAGGGTGGAGGTGAGGAAAGGTGGGAAGGCTGCCTCTCCTGCAACCTTTTTGCAAAAAAACAGTTGTTCACTCCTTGTCTTCTTTTTTACAGTACTACACTTACGCCCAACCCCCGCCAAACCCCAACGGTGCAAAATTGGCTTGACATAACAGTTCATCAGCTTCCAGGAGCTGTTCCCTGCCTCCAACCCCCCCCCCTCCCACACACACACACACACACACACCCCTTGTACCCCCAAGGTAGTTTGCATCGAATCAAGCCCAGTCAAGCTTCAAGTTGAAGTTGTCAGGCTACAAACTGACAGCAGAGAGAGAGCTAGAGAGAGAGAGAGAGAGAGAGAGTGAGAGAGAGAGAGAGAGAGGAGGGGGATGTGGGGATTTAGCTGGCAATCAGGGGGGTCTCTGGT
>JAODUH010000012.1:247524-257701 GCA_027564835.1 Typhlichthys subterraneus | reverse complement strand
AGGTGACTCAATGAGTCGATCATCTTCACTACCCCGGCAGAAAAATTAATATTTAAACATGCTAATAATGCAGCAAGCCTTGCCATGCACTTCTAAAGCAAGGCAACAATATTTTTCACCTAGGGTAAGACCATTTCCCTTTCCGCTCGACTAACCCCCCCTACTTCCCTATCCCCCCCTCATATATGAACAGGGGGGTGTCTGCAGCCCTGGATCTTAAAATGCACAATACGGTGTATTCCCATGAGCTGAAACCTGTTGGGAGGCTGGAAGGTGGAGACGAACATTTGCGGCAGGGAGAGAATCTACTGTATAGATATTGTCAGAGAAAGGCATGGTGTCAAATGTCGGTGGCTTTTACCAGTTGAACTTTAACCTTTTGACCTCACTTTGACCTGTGCTCAGCACTACATTAACATTCTAGGCATTCAGCCAATGCGCTCATGCAAAGCAACCCCCAACAGCCAATAGCGAGAAGCGTGGCGGCAGATATTTTTCTTCTCTCATTTCTTTACCAGGCTATCTGACTTGATTATTCAACAGATATGCTACGATTGTTTTGCATTTATTGAGCGATATATCAGTATGTAACTTTCACAAACCTCTTGCGGACTCTCCAAAACGTGCTAAATCTCTAGTGAACTGAACTCATAGCTATTCCATAACGTCTTAGTAAATACAAATAGAAATACACCGAAAACACACTAGGTAAGGTGCATATTGAAATAGCCGCAGAGGTAAACAATCATGGCATTTTGTGGGCACGCTCTGTCAAGCCAAATGCATTACAGATGCCTTTAAGGTTTTATAATTGATCATGAAAATGAATTGCCAACCTGCCAGGGCTAAATTGAAAGGCATAAATAAGAGTTATGCATTAAGCCTCAACCCTGGATTTGTTTATGTGTATCTGTGTTGTAAGCAGCGCTGGCCTCGGGAGGGGGGCTAGGTTCATCTTTCATAGATCACAGTGGCATTTATATCCCCCACGCCACCATCCAAGAGCAACACACACCTTGTCTGGGGTCTCCACACAAGAGCGGGCTTTCTGTAAAAGATCACGTTTTAAGCTGATTTCCACTCCTTGGAAATGAATAGTTCGCCCAGTGCCTCAGGGCAGCGATTAAAGGCGACGCTAGGTTGAACAGCTACCTTTGTGCCGGTAAAGACAGGCCCCCCCTTGATATATGGTGTAACCGGTCGAAATCCCAACAAGAGATACCGTTTCCTGTCCATGTCCCACACTAATTACCCCCCCTGTCCCTTTCCTTGCTTCACTGGCAGGGATGGTGGGGAATAAGGGGGGGGAGTGATGCAATCGGTTGTTCTAAACGGAGGGTGACAGGACGAGGGCAGGGGACACCGCTCCAGCATCAGCCATGCCCTGGGGGCACGAGGGAGGCATAGGGGGTTGGGACAGACCAGCCAATGCTCCGGTGGAGGCTAGCGGATCAGGAACAGAGTGGACTTCAGACATGCTAGAAGATGAGACACACGTGTAAAGAAGTATTAACCAAAGAGGCATGGATGGAGGTCGACGTGAAACATTAAAAGTCGTGTAAATCTTCAGAAACCAAGCTTTAGAGGAATTTAGAATGGAACGCTTATGTTCTCTTTATGAGCCGTGTATTATTTTAATGATGTGATGGGCTTTTAACCTGCCGCAAAGGCCTATGGGTTGTGAAATTCACTCAAAATGCCAGTACTATAAATATGCACTGTACTGTAGCTCTTATAAAGGTCCACTCATTGATGTTAGGAAACTCTGAGAGCGTAGGCCTCTCCCTCATATGAGGGAGACTCCTCAACGCTGTTCTCTACTCCTTTCACTTCTGCGAACAGTTTATTAAAACTTAAACTATGAGCAAGAGCAGAAATTCAAAGACAGACCGTGTGTGTGTGTGTGTGTGTGAAGTAAAAGGTGAAAGGGGCTTTTGAATCTCCCTCCTCGGGAACCCCCTACCTTCCTGCCTGGCTTCTCTCCTCAGCCCAGCCCTCTCCCAGGGATAAAGGCAGACACTGCACTCAGGAGCACCTATTTAAACCTTAATTGATTCCCCTAAAAGGAGGCCTCGGCTGCCACACTGTATTAGGGCCGGGCAGACGAGCCTCACGGCAAATTGGCCTGCTGCTTCGCGTCTCCCTCACCCCCCCCCTTCCCCCCGCGCTCCCCCTTTCACACGATGGCGGGGACATTAATGCAGGGCCAGCAAGAATCCAGTCTAGACTAGACTTGAGAGAGGAGGGGGTGATTTACGCCGAAGGTTGCAGCAGATGACTTTTACCAATTAGATCAAATCCTTGGCTAATTTAAGGTAACCCCCTACCACCCCCGGTCACTGCTGTCAATCATCTTAAGTCGGTTTATTTTGGTTCAGGCACACAATGTGACTTTGCAGGTTACCTATAGAACGTGTTGTTTACATACAGGGCAAATTACCCTATAGGGACTCTGCTGGCAAGGCATCAGCAATACTACGCATCTTAGCAGATACATTCAATAAAAATGCTTAATCTAATTGTCTTTGTTTTGAGTTTCAAATGAATACCAGAAGAGATGTATTTATTGGCGTATACTGTACTAGTTTAAATGATCCATTAAAGTTTCCGTCACTAACTTTTGTAAACACACACACACACATGCACGCACGCACAGTATTCGTCTGACAGTGTGTCACTCGGTCACTGTTGTGTTGCAACGTGTTGGGACGGACGCCCATCTGGTCCGAATCAATCCCTCTCATCTCCACGGTGAGGTCTAACCAGATCTCCCTGGGTCATCCAGCTGCAATAATAACCCCAAGCTTCATCAAAGGTCCACCTCGGACGGAGCTCAGGTCCGCTCAGATGACCCAGCAAAACCAGGTGTCTGGCCAGGTTTCTGTTCATTGTCATAAATTGATGTTAGAATAATACTAGTAGCTTCTAATATTGGATGCGTTCTGAAAGGCTGTTTTGTAGATGAATCCTATCAGGCAGCCATTACTGTGCAATTTCAAATGTTCTGTAAATTTACTGGAACTACGCTATATTATAATCTATAAAACTAAATATAAAACCTGTTGTTGTTTATAAACTACTTTATGTTCACCGTTAGCCGCTTGTGCCCACAAGAAAGATATTTACACATTTGTGCTATATATTTACACTATCTGCACATGTGCATATCACATAAACATATATAACCTGAAATGTTAGCAACATTTTGTAACTACAGTAGCCAGACCTGTAGCAACCTGTTTGGTGACTTTGGATAGCATTAGTTTGGACCGATTTTACTGCTCTTTTCGAGGAGTGTGTATGCGCTCACAGGTTTCGCTGTGAGGATTTTCAGAGCAAAGAAGACTAGAGAAAAGAGGGGGAGGAGGAAGGGGGATCTCTCTACATAACAATACCTACATCTGTCTGCTGTTAAGCTCTTTGTCCTATCAGGGACAGGCTTTGTGGTGGGGTGCTGTCGTGGTAACAGGACGATGGAGGTACCGGGGGTGTTCTAGGGAAGGATGGGGGGTCGTGAAGGCTTGTGACTCCAACGCCCCTGTGACACAGCTTTTGTTGTGCTCTGTTATGTGATCCTCTTAGCGGTTTCTGTCTCCGCCCACCGAATCCCCCCCACCCTGGTCCGGCTAGCCCCCTGCTACCAGCACTGCTAATGCTACCCAGCACACACACACACACGCGTGCACACAGATGAAAAGTCAAATTCCTCCTCGCTTTTGTTTGCGTGTTGTTCGATTTCTCTCTCTTCGTTCACTCAATTCTTTGTACTTTTTCGGCCTGTTACAGACTGTTTCTTACAGGCTTTTTTCAGAAGCCAACACAAAGCAAAATAAAACTCCACCAAATATCCCAATCTCTCCGTGAGTAAAACCAACAGTTTATACTTTAAGTAAAACAACTTACAGTATAAACATTGCACTCACCCCTCCCACTTTGTGGGCGGGGTGAGTGCAATGTCATCCATTTGCACACTTGGTTACCGAGCAAGAACAGTTTATAACACCATTTTTTTCCTCTTTTTTTTTCTCTGCTATTAGTTTCTCTTCTCCTCACACATTCAAGAGAAACAAAGTTGAGGCCCATGGTCTCTAGAGAGACCATTACAGGGTCTTTATTGTTCCAAAGCTGAGGTCATCTCTCTGCTGCCTAAACAAAAGGCCATGGCTTTATTGCAGCCTCTCTGTGTGAAAGGAAACCTACTACAACATTGTTTGATGCTCAACTGATCTACAAAGATAGTTGGCTAGCACACACACACACACACACACACACACACACACACACAGATGGTGTTTCCTCAACTAGCTTAATATATATTGAGCTTGCTTGCACAGCGTTTACAGAGATGTGAAAATATTTGGCTGTAAAAGCGACATTAGCTGCTGAAGCATTATTTTTGTCGCATTCTGTCTGTTTCCAAAACTACCAGATTTGGGTGGAAAAAACCACTCCAGCAGTCAAATCTCTTTAAATGTTCTGAAGTGCTATATTCGAGGTGTCGTGCGCGACAGCTCTCTTGCAGAGATGTCATGGTGGTTTTTTTTTGGTGACATGCTGACACACATCAGAGGTGACTGAAAAGAACAGGAGGATGAAGAAGGGCACATGAAGTTACCCCAGGCCTCCAACGGGTTTGCGCTCGAATTGTCTGAATAAAAAACACTTCAAGGTCGAAAAAAAACGCAACGCTTCTGAGTCACTTTAACTTGTTTTGTTTTTTTTGGGTCATTGTCTTGAAAAATGTAAATTACTGCCATCTGAAGATACACAATCCAAGGATAAATGGAAATCATGTGTTTAATTAGCTGATTTTTATGTTCATAGAAAACCAATTAATATGAAATACATTAGGACATTTGATAAATCAATGGCTTCTTCAAGGACAGAAGCCCTCTAAACAATATTGCATCTACTATCTAGATTAAATTAATTTAGTTTGTTCGGTCACAGTGATAAAACGCAGAGGTACAGATGACAAACAAGAGTCCAACATATTAATGACATCTCAGACAGGCCAAGCCTATAATCAATACGAAGCTCGTCTTTCATCTACATTAGTATAATATGTAATCACTACAGCCTGGCTATGATCGGGCGAAATAGTAACGCTAAGCCCTATTGCTGTAGATTTGCCAGGGTGGTCACAATGTCAGCCCTTTTGTTTTTGATGTGGTGACCTTGATAATTGCGACGGTAATTACAATAAGTGGCCATTATATTTCAAGGTGCAGCCCCCCCTTAATTATCCAAATCAATTTGAGTCACTATCAATTTGATAATACCTCCTAAATGTGTGGCAGCATAGAAGGTGCACAATGTGCATGCTGTCGTCTGTGGTATAATGGAATGCTGTTATTGAGATTGAGCCACCCATCTCTCATCTTCAACGCCAATCAATATTAACAGCTTGTAAAAAGTATGGCCAAAGATTACCCTTTCACCTGAATAGAAAGAGACACTTAAACAACGTGTGCCCTTCTGGACCTTTCAGCTTCAAATGAAAAAGAAAAAGAAAAGCAGCAAGCAGCACCTTGGAAGATTATGGGTTTTCCCATTAGCTATAGTTGCATTTTACCATTAGCATGTTGGCTACATAACTAGCCTAATAGCTAACATGGCTATAGTAATGGCTCTTTCAGGGCTGTGACCCACCTGAGCCTCTGTAGATACAGGCCCCACTGCAGCCTGATTCAAATGGATGCTACAGGAAAGCACAAGCCACATAGCATGGGGCTGTTAATTTCTGCACCTGTGTTGTGCTGCAGAAAAAAAGTGCAAGCCATGCACTTCTCCCCGGCCTTGTCCAGCAGCAATATTCGGAGCTTATTAATAAAAAAACAGACAACAGTTTGGCAGTTCTTTTGATTTATGTGCCTATTCACAGGGTAGCCCCACTGTCTGACAATGCAGAAGAGATTGTTTTCCCTGAAACAGACCTCCCCCGTCATTTGCCAATAAGAAACAACTCGGCGCGGCCGAAAGCAAGATTTGCAAGCTATCTGACATAATTTACTGCTCGGCCGAGTCATAATTCAAAAAACAACCACAACGGCTATTGAATGAATTGCCAATACAATTAATGACAAATTGTGATCACATGGGAATGGTTTGCCCCCCGTTTTCTGTAAAAGCCTTTGAAACGTGTAAAAAAAAATATATGGTGCACTTTGTGTCGCATTCTGCAATACTGCATTTTTTCTTTCCCGCGTAAAACCCTGTTGTTATCGCTTAGCGCAAGCTAACCTAACCGGCAGTGTGGAGTTGGTTTGGGGGGGGGGGGGGGGGGGTGGGGAGCAGAAGGGCGGGGGAACTGCAATTAATTCAGTGACCTCATTGTCATCTGCTGGAAAAATGTGTAATTAGCACGTGTTTACAAGTCTGGCACACCTGCCGCTCATCCGTCGCTGTAATGTTTGCCTTCAAGAAGCCGGGAGGCTGCCAGCCACTGTCACTGGCTGTCACCGACACAAGGAGGGGAGGAAGAGGCAAGGAGAGAGAAGAATGACAGGGGTTGATGTGGAAAGAAAGAGCACCACTATGGGCGCCATTCTTCCAGGGAAATCTCTGACTGGGCTTAATGCCGCGGGTTACAGCGCATGTGAAGAAATGGGCATTTACATGGGTATACAATAGAGACTACATTACTAGCACAGTAGCCTCATTATATCCAGGACGCCTACCTTCTGCCCTGCGCTGGTTTACTCACTTCTAGCTCTTATTGTTGGAGTATAATGGTGCTCGGGCATTTCTGAAATTCCCTCATTATTCAGCTTATTAAGGCTGCACCAACTCGATAATCGCGCCGCATTTCGTGTCAAAGGGAGCGACTGTGCTGATTTGCCACATTTGAAGGCTAGACGAGGCTCGGAGCTCAATCCTCTGCGCGTGCAGGCGGGATGAAATTGCTCTGTAAATACAGCCCCCGACGCGTGGCACTCGCTCGCCGGCGAAAACACAATGCAAGTTTTCTCCCAGGAGCCGCCACGCCGAGACGAAGTGCACCTGACAGATAACCCCCACACACACACACACACACACACACACACACACACATTTCTGACCAGTTGACCAAAAAACGGTACACGATCGCAGACAACACAGTGTCTACATTGATAGAGGGCGGGTGTGGTGCGGGCACAGTTAACCACGTTGGCCACGACCTGCCCAGGCCCGACTTGACAGAACAAAAGGGTAAATTGAAGCAAATTCAACTGGACGTCAAGCTGCCACTGAAATGTTGCCAGATCATTCAATTTTTGGGGACACAAAACACACAAAATAGTTAGTGCCATTTCTCGTACTATTACTAGAAACATCTACTTGGCATGTAGTTAGAATGATCGAGATTAATTGTTTTGAAAATAAACAAAAGAGAATGATTGTTGCCTGTATGCTAAAAGCCATATAGCACTTTGTGGTAAGGAACTGAAAATGGGTCACAAAGAGACAATTGCCAGTCCTCGTACAAAGAAATTTTGTTTTCTTCCTCATTCGCTCGTTGCCTTTAACACGCGTTCAGTGTAATTATCATGCGAGGCAGTTAAGCTCTCTCTCTGGTTTGAAGCATCCTGTGTTTCTTTTAAAGAACATTCGGAGGCATTTCAGGAAGCCAAGAAGATGCGATGCCCGGGGCAGACCAGGGATGCATTTTGCTGGGTGACATGTTGTCATATAACGGAGGAGGCGGGGGGCGGGGAGGGGGGGGGTCCGGAATCAATTGGCAATTAAATAATGCACCGTGTGAGGATGACAAGAGGCATTTGGTTGCGTGGAAAGCGAGGGGCTTTGTAATGAAGGCCTAATGACTATTCATGAGCGATTTTCAGTCCGCCGATCCACTCGACTGGGAAGCTCTGCCCTAGAGACTCGACGCTGTCACTTTCTCTCACCTCAAAAAAAAAAAGAAAAAGGCGCCGCGATCGACGGTGTAAGAACGCGAGCGAGAAATTACCCAGAATTCCGCCCCCCGGGGCCCTGTCTCAGGTCACGTACAGGAGGAAGGGAGGGAGGCAACACACAGCTGGCACACTATAGGTGCCACCGGGGGACAAAAAAAAAAAAAGCCTCCAAATCAGGAAGCTAGTGAGCACCCTGAATTGACAGCAGCGGATACCTTTTCACACAAGAGCAACTTTCAGGCTTTTGTTCTCTTTCTGGGCCCATATCCTGCCACATATTATCCAGCCTGCCAGAGCTTTAGTGAGGGCCCATCTGCTGGCCCTGTGTTTATGACCTTGCTTGAGACGACGGTCACATGGTCATAAATTTGTGGAGAGGCCCCCCATTTGCATTTGAGCAGCGCGTTGAAAGGTGGACTCCTCAATCGGAGGGAGGGGTAGAGATGTGTCTTTCCTCATCTCGGGTAGGGTAAACAAAACGTGAGGAGTGTACCTTTTTTAACATTGTTAGACGTCATTGCAAGGGCAGGCTCGCTGAAGCGCACATACATGATCAGTGACCTTTCACCCCCAGCGTGGAATCAGATGGGTCCACCCATCAGCACCCTGTGCCACTCGATGGAAATATCAGTTGGCAATTAGAATAGGCATAGCAAGCCGTGCTTAGCATGCATGAGCAGAACCGTGCTTTAAAAGACTGCCCATTGACCCTACCACTAATTGTTGATACATTTGTATTATTTTTACCGCTATTATCATAAGCTATTATAAGTGCACTGATGGATGAAAACGAAAATCAGTTTAAGTTACAATGTAGCGTGTCTATTTCAGTGGCTGTTTCGATTCATTGCAGCCCCCTCCAGTGTGTATACATATGCTGTGCAAACACGGTATTATCTGGGTCTTATCGCTGCGTCCAGCTCACCTTATCTAAGGTAAATACAATAATGTTCTCATTAGGCTGTGCTTCACAGGAACTTGGCAGGCATGTTTTCTCTGTAATAAGAGAAGGAGAGCGAGCCAGGTTAGTGGAGAAGACTGAAGCCCAGGCATTAAGCTTTGAAACGCAGAGCTGCACAGCGCTAATTGAATAAGTCCTGCAGATACCTGCGCAAGTACAACCCCATTTGTACTGTAGCACAAAGGCGATAGTCCACAGTTTGAGTTCTGTGCTCCCTTTCTCTCTAAGCGGTAGCCTTTACGCATGGCATGCAGCCAAAACGACTATTACATAATTAATCTGCATTGATCATCTGGTTTGCACATGAATCAAATGGCAGAATAATCGAGTCATGAAGTTTTTATGTGCAGGCTCTCTCTCTCTCTCTCTCTCTCTCTCTCTGTCTGTAAGCTGCTTGGTGGTACTATGCAGATTTAACACCAGTTCACCAGACAATGTCTCACGTTCTGAAATCCAGGGTGGTAGAAAAGTCAGCCTCGGGTCTCGACCAGGTTACGAGTCGACTCTTAAATTAGGGGAAGCCGAGAAGAATCAGGCAGTTTGGCCCAAATTAGCTTGCTCCCCAGGGTGCACTAAAGATGACTCCTTTTCAGTGTATGTTTTCTTACTATAAATTGTCTCAAGAACGGCGGGTGAAAACTAGGCCAGGTTTCCTCCTTTTATTGTAACTGTTAAGAGCTTTCACCAAAAGCTGTAAAATACACAGCATTTCAGACCAAAGGTATAAATGGAAAACTATATTGTCTCATAACCTTTTTCTTTCTTTCTTTTTGTAACAAGAGCCCAAACAAACAAGAGCATTGGAATAACTTGTCAGTGCTGCCCTTGGTCAAGAGTTAGACACTGCCTCTTTGGGCCTGAGTAGTTTGTTAGCCAGTGAATCACGGCTCTAATAGTGCTTGGCCAAGCAGGTCCACGCATGGCGATTGGGCATCATCAGCAAAAAAAAAAAAAAAAGCAGCCGATCCAACTCTGCAAAAATGTAAACAGGGCATTTACAAACAGGTGCTGGAATAATGCCGTTTCCGATTCCACAGTCATTATAAAAGGTAGTTCCCACTGAGACGTGTGAATCAATGCCGGGTGGCTGTTTCGCTGAGATAGAGCTTGGCTCGTATAGAATGTTGAGGTGTTGATTCTAATGCTCTACTGTCCTACCTCTTTGCGGTAAGCCGTTCCATGGTGGTAGCATTACCCCAAGCCCCAGCAGTGGCTTTAATTGAAGCCCTAGTGCTATCCTTTAGCATCGCTATCATTATTACAAAGGGAGCTGTTTTGACGATAACCTGTGTCCCCAGCCTGGCCCTGACCACACACT
>JAODUH010000012.1:185291-231068 GCA_027564835.1 Typhlichthys subterraneus | reverse complement strand
CAACGAACCCCACAATGCCAGCTGTGTCAGCATGGCGTAACTCTTTCCTTCTGAGGGGCTATGGCACAGCAAGACAACGTACTGTGCACACTCCAATCCCACAGGCTTTCGACCACAATACCCATTTGTCCATGCGATGGGCATGTATATGTGTGTGTTTGTGTGTGTTTGTGTGTGTGTGTGTGTGTGTGTGTGTGCGTGTGCGTGTGTGTGTGTGTGTGAGTGAGCCAGAGAGAGCGTAGGAGAGGTTTGACTCCCTCAGACTGCAGCTAATGGGAGCTTCCCAAGGTAAGGAGAGGAGAAGAGAAGGGCAGCAAATCTCGCTGGTCAATGTCCCTCTTGAGTCAGATGAAAAGAGTGCAGGCAAATGTGATTACCAAAAGTTAAAGGACAGGTTTATTTTGAGGGAGATGAGACTTCGTCTAGGGAGATTTTCATAATTGCTGGTTGTCTGATAAGGGGTTTTACATTACACATGTATATTTAAAGCAGTGTTTTGTTTTGCATAAGACATTGTCCTGTTACTTTTAACCTGTTACGTTTATGCTATAATGCTGTTTAGTAAAGTAAATGTTCTGTACTGTAAGTGCATAGGCATTTTGGAAACAAACAATAAAACATACGTTTGCTATCGCTCCTAAATAGAGGTTGGAGACAGTAATACACAAACTAACAGCAGTATTTTCTAATTGCTACGGAAAGCAAACAATGTATTCAATGAAAATCATTACATTTGCACTTTATAAGGTGCAAATGTACGTGAAATGACTTTAATCGTTGTGCTTTTCAGCGAGACATGTATCAACATTTCAGCGTACACATTTCCCTCTACGTTCTTGTGTATGAACTTGTTCTAGTTTATTAGCATGGGGCATAGCTAAATCTGATTATGTGGCTCAGTAAAAACCAACAAAAGAAAATAGAACCCCCTTGTTAGCACTATAGTTGACAATGCTATATTGGTGACTTCCCAGTTGTGGGGGACAAATGTAATTCCGTACCCACCCCTTTTTTTAATATAGCGTCCCCTTGTTCTCGGAAGTACCTCGATTTAATTTTTCCCGGCAGGGGCAGGAAGGAGGTAACAGGGACTCCTTAAGTTAATTGTCCAGGCAGCGCCATGCCAGGAGAAACTCGCCCAATGTCAGGAAAACAAACCTCAGCTCGCCTGGTTTGTTTTATTAAGCCCTTCGTCCATCCGTCAACGCACCTCGTTATTTACAACCACCTCACCTGTGCCAGGGAACAATGTGCCTGTCCGCATTGACATTCCGAAAGGAAATCACAAGCCATTAACCTGATTGGTAGAAGGAACCTATTCTGTTGAAAATAATCTCAGAGAGAAAATCGTATAATAACACCATTAATCTAGATATATATAATAAATAAATAAATAGACTGGAATATTTAATATTTCGAATAGTTTTTATTTAGCAAATTTTGCTTATTAATCTCACGAGCTCTCATAAATCATTTTGCAACTTCTTGGGGGTTGCGGGGGGGAAGGGGTGGTCTGGACCCCTGTGTTTGGATGAAAGGCCCCCTCCCCCCTCCCCGAATGACATATGTTATAAAAACCCGTATTCCTGCATGCAGCGGACTGCAACAGCGCAGAGGCAGGATGCAATAATCCGCTCTGTGTGCGTGTGTGCGTGAGTGCGTGTGCATGTGCGCGCGTGCTTGTTCGGCTGCGGCTGTGCGATTGCTCAGGTGGGATGCGCTCAGCGCTCTGTCCTGTTTAATCGCTCTGTTTGGCGAACAGCGTTCCCCCACCCTACCACCCACCCCCGCTGCTTGTCGTCATGTTAACATAAATAAGTCGCTGCCTGGCCCAGTTGATAGCATTCATTAAGAAAGCCTAACAAAAAGCTACTGGTGTGCCGTGGCTCACAGTGGTGCCTTTATTTGAGACACTGTACCTTTTTTTTCCCCTCCTTTTCTAAAGACCTGCTTGTGTTCTATTGGCTTTTAGTTTGTGTTTAGTGGCACTCACTTCCCCTGCTTGTTTTCCCCATGCCTCTCTACAGATGAAATGAAAGATGATTTTGACGCCTTGGGGCCTGAACCAACACTTCAGTCCATCAGCAACGGTACAGGTGAGTTTAATCTGTTAAAAGCCGGCGTGAATAGGCTTTAAATGTTGAACGTTAAATGTGCGTGTTCCGAGAGAAGTTTGTATACTGCAATCCAGCTTCTTAAACGTTTTGACCTGTGAGTCCCAAAATGAACCACATCTTGCTAACTAGCGAGCAAAAACTTGTCGGTTCCATCCCCAAAACACCCCCAAACTACAACTTTAATAAGCATCTTTGAACAAGTTGCCTAATCCCCTACCTGCTCCTTCAAATCATTGATTTATTATTGCACTATTGATCATTTTAACATTGATATAATGTTGATATACTGTTGTGCAGTAATGTTATAATATCTCACATGGGATTCAATGTGAAACATTCAGAATGTGTGTTTGTGTCCAAAACCCTACCTGCCATGTTTTAATATGGGTGGTTTCTACGCTGCTCCATGACATTCTGCCTGTCCAAACGATTGGCCCAGAAAGTGCTGTGGTAAAACAGCTCACCCCACCGAATGTCAGCCTTGTCTCATATCCTCTCTCACTCATTTTGTATGTCTTTTTGAAGAAATTAGCTAGCGGAAAGATGTACTGTATACATGCCTGCTTATTTGTATGTGTGTGTGTGTGTGTGTGTGTGTGTGTGTGTGTACACATGCATGTACATATGCGTCCGCATGTGCACATGCGATCATGTTTTTCCCCTACTGTCTTCTGGAACAGCGACTGTTTTCCATTCGGGACCTTAAGCTGGTTTTGGAAACAATGTAGTGGCACCGCACAGAACCCCCACCCACACTAGATCGCACATGATTTCATTTAAAGCCCCGGGACTGTTTGATCACGTTCCAGTGCAAAAGCGCACTTTGATCGAGGTTATTTCCACTGTCACTGAGAGAAGGACTTTTCCTTCTAGAAACACGGTATTGGAGCATTGAGTTATTACTGTATTATTCAGTCTGTCTTAGACACTACAGTGATCTGTTTTTCCGAGACTGGCCGAACTAAATAAGGACTAGAAAGGACTGCAGGTTCAAAGACGTTGCTCGCTGATTGTAACTGTACCAAATATGTACAGTATATGTTACTGTGTGCCAGAGCTTTGGTACAGTAATTAGTTCAAAACATTGTTTTATGTCATAATATGTCATATTGTGCCATGTAGCATTTGATATGTTTGACCGACATTGTGATGGACAACAATTACAAATGAAGAAATTTGAGCCTTCTAATGCTAAAAAAAACAATGTCAACACAATTGTGCCTCTCGCAATTCCATGTTATGGGCCAAGGATCTCTAATGAGAAAGCTGTAAACTATTCTATCACCGTTATCAAAAGGATTCATTGACACCAATGACATTTCCCTGCCAGTTTTGACAGCCAACAATCTACTACCTTGACCTTTTGCAAATTGGGCCGCAAAGTCATCACAGCCTAACAAATTGCTCTTTATGCCTCACCTTGGCATGCAATCTATGAGGCTAATTAAAAATGGAAGTCCCACCATTGGCAAAGTTTGTAACTTCCACAACGACGATACTCCAAATCTTCTCTGGGTATTTTAGGAAATACCCAACTAACCCCATCAACTACTGCAAGTGTTTGCTGGGGCTTTCTCCATGTAGAAGGGTCTGTATTAATTAATACAAAAATGCATAGTGTAAGCATTGTCCTCTTAAGATACATCCAGCTCTGCCGTAAAGGGAATAAATAGTATGTTTGTCAGGCTTTGTTGTGGTCTGACCCTGATAATCTGCTCAACACAACATCAACAAGAGCTACCGGTACCGTACACCATATGGTACGTAAGTCTACACACAGCCAGATTACTCTGTTGCTGATCAAGCAAGGCGTATGCACGTGCGTGTGAATGTGTGTGTGTCGGCAGGTGTGTGTGCACTTGTTGTATACATCAACAAATGGGCCTTTACACTCCTAAATTAACAGATCAAATTTCACTTAAATTATGTCATTAAAATGACTGTAAACACCAGTGTTTACCAGCTAATACCGATGCTCACCACTGTGTTTATCGCGCGATGCTGAGATGAAGTAATTTCAGCCACCATGGCATGACAAACACATTGTATTTTAGATTTAGTATTCTCACCCTAAAGCAGTCTGTATATAGTAGGTTGTTCCTGCAAACATTTTGACCAAGATATTCCCTATATTCTCCTGTATGACACATTTTTTGGAGAAGCAAATCTAATGAATTATGCTCTCAATCTCTCTCTCTCTCTCTCTCACTCTCTCTTTGTCCCTCGCCCTCAAGTCAAGAATGTCGATTGCACTTCAGAATTCGTGGACTTCTTCGCCAAGAGGAAGCTGCACGAGAGCGAGAGCCACGTGGTCAGCATCGCAGAGTACCTGCAACGGGGCGACACTGCCATAATTTACCCAGAAGCCCCGGAGGAGTTGTCCCGTCTGGGGACGCCAGAAGCCAATGGGCCAGAGGAAAATGGTACGAATCTGTGACGCTTGCCCTTGAGAATGGCCTTTTCCTAAACAGGAAGTAAATGTGCCTGTTAAGGAAGGGAACATACACAACAAAACCGCACAATTTGAATTAATATATATATATATATATATACGGTCAAAGATGCCAATGAATGTATCAGTGTTAGGTTTCAAGCCCTTATGGAGTAGTCCTGAACCTAGGTGCTCAGCCCGGTCAGACACCTGCTTGTACTTGAGCCACTGGTATGGTTTTCTTGGCTATCTGTAGCCCAAGCGTGGCCCATTATATATAATGGGCCATATATATATATATATATATATATATATATAATTTTTTTGAAGAAATAAAAGGGGTGGGGGAGCTCTGAGGCTTGGAAAGCATCCCAGCGTTGACAGGCCTGGGCAGCTGTGGGTCTCACACATTCACTAAATGCCTCTGTGTTTACCTATGGCGCTCAGCAACAGCTGGTCAGGGGTCTGAAATCAGATAGTCCACCTCAGGAGGAGGAAGGGTGGGGGGGTGGGGGGGTTAAAGTGGAAAGGATTCGTGGGAATCGTATTAAAAAGCAATTAGCAAAAGTACGGGAAAAGGAAACACTTTTATCAGTCTTGTGAAATATGTATTTGTATGTAATGTATTATGTGTTCGTCACAGAAACAGAGTGAAAGTGTGTGCGTGTGTGTGAAGGCCAGCGGGGATGTGGGGGTTCGCTAGATGCCAGCTTGCCTCCGTGGCGCTCATGTGGAGCAGATTGCAGCGCTCGCTCCCGTACCACTGTGGGCAGCCTGCCTGTTAGCCGCCATCGATTCTCCCTGACCTTTTGTGTCTGCGTCTTAACCCCCCCCCTCCCCGTGTACAGACCTGCCACCTGGAACGCCAGATGCATTCGCCCAGCTGTTGACCTGCCCCTACTGCGACCGGGGCTACAAACGGCTCACATCGCTGAAAGAGCACATCAAGTACCGCCACGAGAAGAACGAGGAGAACTTCGCCTGCCCCTTGTGCAGCTACACCTTCGCCTACCGCACGCAGCTGGAGCGCCACATGGCCACACATAAGCCAGCCAGGGATCAGGTGAGCGAGGACCTCTGCAGGCTGCCTGTCTGTCTGCCTGTTTTAAATCACACTCAATATAAAGCATATATTTATTCATTTATATGCGTTAATATGGATTTATTTATTCTTATTTGTCAATACAAATATTTATAATAGTAATTTAAATACAAATATTAAATATTATTTAATAAAAAGTGTTTTTATCTTTTAACCACCTTTTTCACTTCACCCAGTGGATTTTTCTACCATTGTCACTTATTCTTTTCCATTTCCTTCATTTTATTCCGAATGTGCTATGAACCCTGGGAGAGAGTTTTTTTTTTTTTTTTGATTGGCAATCATTATTAATTTTTCATGGCATTTTGAAGATGCAGATCCTTTAATGGTTATAACTTTAATTGAGGCCCTAAATGGTTTTTTGATGGCCCTCTCTGATATGATTTTCCAGTCTTGTGTTCACGATCGAATGATTGTGTTAATTTCCAATTTGGAACTTTTTATCAGCTCCTTAGCTACACTTCAGCTCTGGCCTTTAATGTTCTTTCGGAAGGGCCTTGGATGTCGTACTCCATCAAAAAAAAAAAAAAAAAAAAACTTCTAATTTTGTGCATTAGCATAAACATCTGTGTATACTTAGGATTTTCTCAAGCGATTTATATCCTATATATCTAAAAACATAATGTGAATCTGCTGGCAGTAATCATGAATCACCTTAAAGTCCTGTGAGGTAAAAACATATTAAGCATTCATGGCAGCTTAACTTCCTGATATCTATAAGAGGTAGAGGGAAACATTTGTGGGTGGTAAATACATCAAATAAAATACATTATACATACATATATATAATATTGTGTAGAGAATATGCATTTGAATGATTCTTGCTTTAGGGGATTAAAATTATAATTTCATATTTTGCAATAATAATTCATATTTATTCTTAGAAGAAAGCCTTGTCAAGCATTCTCTGCTCATTTTTAATTAAATTGTTGTTAATTATTCACTGTACTGTATTTCCAACAAGGCATTTGAGACACCTGATTGGAACAATAATGGAAAAGGTTGTCCTTGCCTAAACGTCTATAGCACATTCTCTTTGTTTTGCAATGTTGCTAGCACTGAGCCAATCACAAAGCCCACACCAGCATCAGCCAATCACAGGTTAATGAACCTAAAGGGTTGCTCAGCAGGGTTCAGGCACCGTGTGCTCTCAGACAAACACGACAGACTCATACTGCGGCGGATTTGATCACATGTCAGCATCCAGCACGTTCACCTGATCTACCAGCTGGGTTTAAACGTGAGCAGATGGGCTGGCCTGCTAAGCCTCTGTCCCAATGCTCCTATTACAATGCTGTTGCTCTACCCACTCAGGAATCAAGCCTGAAACCCTGTTATCTCACGTCATAAATTAGAACATTGTGAATAAATGTAACTGGGGGATTTGATTTAATTACCCTTTTATATATACGTATATATTTAAACCATTTGTCCATCTGCCTACCTGGTTCTGTGGCAGTTTACATGTCATTTGGCCTAATTGTCCTTGGTATGTATATCAGATATCCGTACAGGGACACTGGCTAACATAGACGTTAGACGAGAATGACGTCTTGATTGCCTCTTCCAAACAATGCACCACTCCACCACGCATGTAGAGCAATACCCCTCCTGTAAGAGCCATTATTAGGAATGTAATGTAAATAATTTAATTATATTTAATAATGTGGTAGTTGCTATCATTGTTGGCTTCCGGAGTACATTTCGCGTCAGACTTATTGCTGAACAGTGTGGACCACTAACACCACAGATAGTTACATTTTGAAGACGAGACAACGAGTGCAGCTTCACCTCCTCTTAGCCAATTAGCTGCAATATGACTGATTGGGGGCATACATATGCAAACATCCAGCCACACAGTAAAACTTGCGCCGCAATGCAAGCCAGGGAACAGATACAAACAAATAATATGTTAAAAATGTATAACGCAGCCGCCATTCATAATTAGGGCCACAGCACCATTCTGTCTTATTAGCGGTGGTGTAGCTAAAGTTTAGCAAGGGGACCATCATAGGGAACAGAGGGAGTTGGGGGAGGGGTTACCAAAGCAGCTGTTGCTGTTTGTTTATGCAACTCAGCAACATACGAGCGGTGGGGTCTCTCCCCCCTGCTTGATCTTTGAAGGTTTGGTGCTGTTTGAACAATTCCGTCCAGTGTCCTGTGTGCAGCCATCTGTCTCTCCAGGAATGTGGGTAGAGTCAGCACACGCCCCGGCATTTGTCGGCCTGGATTGTGGGTATGGTGGCTGGCAGTGTGTATGGGGGTGCTCACACTTTTGCAAGCGCTTAGGAACTTTTTGTTTTGTTTTGTGTGTCTGTTTCCGATGTCACATGGTTTTAATAGATTTTAATTTTTGGACTGAGTGCGCTTATATGCACACACACATTGTTGACAAATACATTTATTAAGGGGGAAACACCTCATTTGAATTGCATATGTGACGGATTGTAACTGATGTTTACCTTTGAACAGAGTTTCACGGCTGGGCCCAAACACTCCGTTCTGTATCCTGAGATTATTAAAGACACATTTGGGATAGGTTTTGAAAGCCCAATTAAGAAATCTGAGTAGGGTTATGGGGGGAAAAAATTAAGCTTTTTATTTGAATGGTGAATACAGGTGTTTGAAGGAGAATGAGCTTGCACATGATTTGAAATATATTCTGGAGTGATTAGACTCCAAATTAATGAAAACCTAGATCAGATCACTTGTTCTAATGAAGGAAAAAACGTATTTAAAAAAAAAAAGAGTCTCTTTTCATTTATTAGATTTTCTGCCAAATTCTAAAGGCATGCCTTCTTTGGCTGAGAAGCCAGGAAATTAAAAAAAAGGTATGTGGTTCCCTCTGATATATCTCTGCCACTCCCGTAGTTGAACCAACGAAGGTGGGAGTAGAAGCATACTTCATTGGCAGCGGGGCGAACCATT
This sequence comes from Typhlichthys subterraneus, assembly GCA_027564835.1. Classification (NCBI taxonomy): domain Eukaryota; kingdom Metazoa; phylum Chordata; class Actinopteri; order Percopsiformes; family Amblyopsidae; genus Typhlichthys; species Typhlichthys subterraneus. The sequence goes on along the minus strand of JAODUH010000012.1, from coordinate 222,490 downwards.
CACCTTGTATCTTGTTGTCATGGCGACCACTTGTGGTTATTCAGTGAACTCTCAGCCCCGTACTTGTTTGTCCATTTCTCAATGTGTCTCTTCCTCTTCCCCCTCTCCCTCTCTCTCTCTCTCAACCACCCATTTCTCCTGTATATGCAGCATCAAATGCTCAACCAGGGTGCTGGGAACCGCAAGTTCAAATGCACAGAGTGTGGCAAGGCCTTCAAATACAAGCACCATCTGAAGGAACACCTCCGGATTCATAGTGGTGGGTATTAATGGGGGGAGGGAGGACTTCTCTGAATATTCATGACTGGATTTCAGACCACTGTGAACCCTGCAGTATTGGCAAATGCTCTAAGGGTTTACGTTACACTCTCCTTACAATCGCCTTTTACTATTTTAGGAATTACTTGCCAAATGTTGAATCACCCGATATTGCAACAGCACAGGAATTTTCTGGAATTTGTACTTGTGACATTAGTGTGGAATATGACTCAGGTTTCAGCACTGACACACACACACACACACACACACAAAATGAAACGACATCTGTGGTCTGGACCTCTAATTAATGAAGAAACAACATTTTCTTTCTCCATAAAAAAAAACAGTGTTGTATAACAGGCTGTGTTGCCCGCTGACTGTAGACATATAACCTCATGTTCTTCACTTATCCTTTAGGTGAAAAGCCATACGAGTGCCCCAACTGCAAGAAGCGCTTCTCCCACTCTGGCTCGTACAGCTCCCACATCAGCAGTAAGAAGTGCATCGGCCTCATAGCCATCAATGGGCGTATGCGCGGCACCATGAAGACGGGCTCCTCCCCAACCTCCGCCTCCTCCTCGCCCACCAACACCGCCATCACGCAGCTGCGGCAGAAGCTTGAGAACGGCAAGCCGCTGGGCCTGCCGGACCACAACCACCACCTGAGCATCAAGACGGAGCCGCTCGACTTCAATGAGTACAAGTTCATGATGGCCTCCCACGGGTTCGGAGCGCCCGGACCCTTTATGAACGGGGGTCTCGGTGGGAACAGCCCGGTGGGGGTCCACAACCACAACCCTGCTTCCCAGAGCCCACTGCAGCACCTAGCCATGGGGGCGCTGGACTCCCAGTTCCTGAGCTACCCCGGAACCCTCGGGAACAACCTCAGCGAGGTCCAGAAGGTCCTGCAGATCGTGGACAACACCGTGTGTAGGCAGAAAATGGACTGCAAGCCCGAGGAGCTCTCCAAGCTCAAGGCCTACATGAAGGAGCTGGGCTCCCAGATGGAGGAGCAGAAACAGAGCCTGTCGTCGCCGGGGGCGCCTCCGGTCGGGCTTCCGGTCGTCAACCACAACGGCGCCACCAAAAGCATCATCGACTACACCCTAGAGAAGGTGAACGAAGCCAAAGCCTGCCTCCAGAGCTTGACCACAGACTCCAAGAGACAGATTAGCAATATCAAGCGGGAGAAACCCAACCACGCTCTGGACGGCGTGGACGAGAAGATGCCGGAGAACAACATGTTTACACCGTTCGCTTGCCAGTACTGCAAAGAAACTTTCCCCGGCCCAATTCCCTTGCACCAGCACGAGCGCTACCTGTGCAAAATGAATGAAGAGATCAAAGCGGTTCTGCAGCCAAGCGAGAACCGGATGCCACCCAATGCGGGGATGTTCATGGAGAAGAACGGCCACCTGCTTTCATCCATGCTGTTGGAGAAAAGCCTGGCGGGTCCCATCAACCCTTACAAGGACCACATGTCTGTTCTGAAGGCCTACTTCGCCATGAACACGGAGCCCAACTCAGAGGAGCTGCTGAAGATATCCATAGCAGTGGGCCTCCCTCAGGAATTTGTCAAGGACTGGTTTGAGCAGCGCAAGATGTACCACTACGTCAGCAGCAACCGGACACCTCCGCCCCTGCTGGATCACCGTGGCAACCAGGACTTGGTCATGGGCATGGGCATGAACAACCACCACCACAGCCCGCTGAAGGACCCAATGCAAGCCAGGTCGCCCGTATCACTGGGCAAACCCGGCGAGCGCATCACCTCCCCGTCCGTCGGGGAGCTCCACAACAACTGCGATGGCGCGATCAGACATTTGAAGAGCAGCCACCCGTTCGGTGTAGGCAGTGGCGGGGGCAAGCCCATGAGCGACAAGCTGGACCACTCGCGGAGCAACACACCCTCCCCCTTGAATCTGTCCTCTGCGTCCTCCAAGAACTCCCACAGCAGCTCATACACGCCCAACAGTTTGACGTCGGAAGATCTGCAGGCCGAACCTCTGGACCTGTCTCTTCCCCGGCTCCTGAGGGAACCCAAGCATGCGCTGACCGTCAGGAGCAGGCCAAAGGTCAGCAGCATTGCCATGGACCACAGCGGAATCCCCTCCCCACCAGAGCACTTCCAGGAGCCCCTGAACTTGGCTTATCTCAAGAAGGACTTCCCCGGCGCCATCAGCAACGGCGGCCTGGAGAAAAGCACCAGCCCCATCTTTGGCATTAATCCCTTCACGGCCAAGCCCCTGTACACGTCCCTCCCTCCGCAGAACGTGTTCCCTCCGGCCACATTCATGCCGCCGATGCAGGCCAGCATCCCGGGCCTCAGGCCCTACCCCGGCATGGATCAAATGGGCTTTCTTCCACACATGGCTTACACTTACGCCACAGGGGCGGCGACATTTGCCGAGATGCAGCAGAGGAGAAAGTATCAGCGGAAACCAGGTTTCCAGGTAAATAAGCCACCTGTGGGTTTTTGGAAAAGCCTGGGGCCTCATCAAATTCTCTCAAGTGATCCGAACTCATTGTGGTGCTAATTAAAAAACGAAAAAAAGGGAAAAAAAAGAATAGCCTATTCCAGATTTTTTGGGTTCCCTTTTTATTAAAGTGCTCTGGCCTGAGCTACCATACACCTAGCTAGGAAAGACACTGTGATAAACAGCTGTCGTGCAAGCCTGCAGTGGTGTCCCCGCAACGCAAGGCTTCATTAGTGTCATCATATGTTATTTTAGAGGTTAATGTTAACATTATGGTTATTAGCAGACCCCATTATCGTACTCTGCAGTAAATGCAGGAGGTTGTAGTCACTGCGGTCACTGCTGAAAACCTCTGAAATGTCTAGATGTGCTGTATGTCTAGATGCATGTATGTATTGTGTTGTTAAAAGTAGGTGGAAGGACTTTGTAAAAATGACAAAGGTGCACCCCGGAGGTATGCAGTTCTTTGAACCCCCACTTCACAAGTGTGTGTTCAAATGTGCACACAAACACACACACACAGACACACACATACACAAACACTGCTGCATTTTAAAGAGAAGCAAGCAAAAATCTGCTTCTACACGGATATTAATAATGCACAGACTTCATGTTCATTAACGCTGAATGCTGAGGGCTGTTTAACATAGAGGGTACCATTTTGATGATAAAAAAAAGTATTAATAATGTTTCCTATTCTAAGTTATTAAATTAGATTTAAAAAATACAGCTACAGGCATTTAGGTGGAATTGATTGCAGAGTGATAGTGGTCTGCTGGTTAAACAGAGCCCCAGAAGCTTTAGTCAGGCCCAGAAAAGACATTCATTCCTTTAGTGGCTCTCAATAATATAGCCATTTGATGGACTCTGATTTATATCAGTGTTTGAAATTTCAAGAATAGGTCAGTGTGCCTCCTCTTGTTATGAGCCTCTAATCTTATAATATTGCTCCCAATAATTTCATTTTGAGGACTAATCTTCATTTAAAAGAATAGGAATTGTTATAAAACATACCAGATAAGAGGACATTGAACATGCTTTTCAGTTTGAATTTCAGGTATAATAGCGAACCTTAAATGTAAAATCTATGAACATGTTACAGTATGTATTTATAGTTTGTCGGCTTACCACAGCCATATGTTCATTTACTATCACATCCCTTTGTAATATATATATATATATAATAATTATATTTGATTAGACTTATTGATGTTTATGAAATATGAAATGCTATTTTCCAGGCAACAACTTTTACTGTAAACGCATGTGTGCAAATATAAAACACGATACATTAACATTCCGCAGGACGTTATTTACACCCTTAGATGGGCCACGACCTTGTACAGTAAACTGATACGGCCCTGGGTCAATTCCAGTGCAAAACACAAACCACGGGTAATGACGCTCTGTTTTGTTCCATTTCCCCTTTCGTTTTGACCCATAGGGGGACCTCCTCGATGGCACTGCAGACTACCTGTCAGGCCTAGAAGACATGACAGACCCCGACTCCTGTCTGTCGCGGAAGAAGATTAAGAAGACTGAAAGTGGTATGTACGCCTGTGACTTGTGCGACAAAACATTCCAGAAGAGCAGTTCCCTTCTAAGACACAAATATGAACACACAGGTATATACTGTTCTAGACCCTTATTTTTAACCCCATGCCTTTTGTTGGTTCTCAGTGTTTGTGTTGCCAAAACTTGTCAATATATATTATTTTATTTTTGTTTTTTAAATTTAATTGTTTTTTGTTTTGTTATTTACGTCTATGTTAACCCTTCAATTGTATGTAAACCTGTTTCTTCATTGACAGGGATGAGGTAACGGCAAATTATATGGCATGTTTAAAGCAACTGTGTTCTAAAGAAGTAGTCTAGTACAAAGTAATTAAATGTAACTTGGTGGAACTTATTGCGATTAACAAGACAACATTTTCTACATGAAAGACCTCCTTGTCATCCATCACGTCCGACGTTATAAACTTGTTTTGTTATCTAAAAAGGCACACATCAATTCACCTAGATATATACGCAGCACGGGAAGGCCCCTAATGCTCTTATCGCTCCCATTATTGGCAATAGATCTCACCGAAACATTCAGTAGCTTTACAGAGCACTGATAGCAAGTATTTCATTATACATATTATGCTGGGTTCTCTTTCAGTAGGTTGCATCATTTTTTTTAAAGTTATTAGAACACCGCTAACTTGCTGCATATCTTGTAGTGGAGAACACAGAAGTTTTTGCAGGTTTCACATAATATAAACGTAAAAAGGAAAGAGGGTTGATTCTGAAACCATGCCACTCTTATAAAACACACCCACTTGTGTTCAGGGGTACACAAGTTGTATAAAAATGTATGCACATTTGTGTACATCTCACGCATTCAAGAGGTATATATATATACAACGCTATTTTGAATAGTTGTGTCAAAATATATTGTCGTACAATAACAGTTTGGTTGAGTTCACTAAATACGAGCCGTCCCAAACTAGACAACAACAGTGTATGGCTGTGTAGGGGGTTGATCTCACCAGATGTTGCCTGTTGGCAGGTTTATATAATGTCACAAGTGTGGTGAAAAGGCTATAAGAGGCTTGCCATCTTGTAATTTGTGTGAGACACACTGCCAGTTTTCCAGATGTGCTGCAAGAGCTGTAAATATGACCGAAGTCAAAGAGGTTGGCTACAGCTGAAGCATTCCATCCAGAAATTATATATTTTTTTAAATAGTCAGAAATAATCAAAACTAACAATGATACCAGCATTTATTTGATGACTGTTACATTTTTGGTCGACAATAACACTTTTAGACAAGAAACATTGTATGTAGACTTTCACTGCTTGTGACATGGAGTTAAGCCCCGTCCCCCTCCCCAAATAATTATCAACCACTGTTGATATCTGTCACATAAATACAGGCTGCCAGGGTTTCACATAGTGGCCTCTGCATCTAAAGCAAGTAATCCCAATCGGCATGCAGTGTCCCAGCCCAAAAGATAATTGAGGGATAGGCGTCACATGAACTTGAATAATTCCAGGAGATAAGCAGGGAAGCCCCAAGCAGTCTCCCTCCCCAATTTCCTGTCCAGGATTTGTATGTTTCCCTGTTTGTTTGCTTTTGCAGACGTTTATTTGTTTTGCAGGAGCTCACTGCAACCCGGCTGAAAATAAGTAGTCGCGGTTGAGTCCTCCCTTCCTCCTCCCTTAACCGCGGGAGGGAATTTCCATAATGCAGGCCCAAAAATGCGGGTACACTTTCTCGTTCCGCCCGCATGTGCGTCCAATTTGAATAAACAAATAGCCTTAAGTCGCGACGTCAAAGTCGGGCTTTTAACGCCGCACCAAAGCCGTTTGACTTCACGCCATCCAAAGCTCATCAAAGTTTGGTCCTCAGCATTTGCATTCTTCTTCTTCTTCATGTGTGTGACGGCGGGCTCACGTCTCCTCTCTCCCCTCTGTCTCTTGCCAACCCCCCCCCCCCCTTCCTCCGCCGTCCCCCCGCAGGCAAGCGGCCGCACCAGTGCCAGATATGCAAGAAGGCCTTCAAGCACAAGCACCACCTGATCGAGCACTCGCGCCTGCACTCGGGCGAGAAGCCCTACCAGTGCGACAAGTGTGGCAAGCGCTTCTCCCACTCGGGCTCCTACTCGCAGCACATGAACCACCGCTACTCCTACTGCAAGCGGGAGGCCGAGGAGCGCGAGGCGGCCGAGCGCGAGGCCCGCGAAAAAGGCCACCTGGTGGAGCCCACTGAGCTCCTCATGAGCAGGGCCTACCTCCAGGGCATGACACCGCAGGACTACCCCGACCTGGGGGAGCGAGAGGCCATCATGAGGCATGACGCCGCCGCGGGCGCGGGGGGGCTCCATGACGGGCGGAAGGATGCGGAGGGGCCGTACGCCAAGATAGGCAGGAGGCTGGAGGAGTTCGAGGAGGAGGAGGAGGAGGAGGAGAGCAAGAGCATGGACACGGATCCGGACACCATGCGGGACGAGGAGGAGATGAACGGGGAGCACTCCATGGACGATAGCTCGCTGGACGGCAAAACGGAAACCAAATCGGACGACGGCATGTAATCGCCAGAGGCGTTCACAAGCTTCCCGTCTCCGTTGTTGAACATTAGTTTTTTTTTGTTTTGCCCCTTGATTGGTCTGTTTCTCTTTTACAAGCTCGGTTTAAAACACGCTGCCGCGGTTTTAAACTGTACGTGCACGTGCCTGAGGCTTCCGGGAAGCTTTCATGGACAATCCTCCAGAGTGGGTCATCGGTTTCTATCGCCACCGATAAGACATGGACTCCAAACTCCATTTGGACTTGAGGGGGAGGTGTTTTGGATGAAGGGGAGAAGGGAGCATGGGTCTGTGAAACGAGCTGCATTATGCAAACGGAACAATGAATACATTAATACATTTAAAAAAAATGTACAGTGTTAAGGCCTAAAAATATGTGTGGTGCTAACATCGAATGAGATACAAAGAAGAAAAAAAACATCCCTGTGTTCCATAGTATTTAGAGCACAACTATTGACTTGTACAAATTGCACTCCGCTTCTATAATCACAAATTAAAATAATAAAAAGTTATCGCCTATGTATATATTTATACAGTGTTGGAAAAAGAGCAGTAGTGTTCACACTACAGACCTTCAGTATTACCTTTGTTTTCACCGTGTCGTAATTTCAGTTTCGCCATGTTGCCCAGGGCCATCTATAGCCACACTCTTTTTAAGGCCTTCCCAATTAACATCACATGAAGAGATTTAAACAAATGGACTGTATGAAGGAGCTAAACAAATGCCTGTATATGTTTTCTTTTCTAAGATAATGAAGTTTTAAAGAGACCTTCATTTTAAGGGAAAATACAGTTTATGGACAAAATGATATGGGGGGGGAAAATGAAGGACAAAAGCCTTTGTAAGGTGTTTTTGATAAGAAAAAAAGAAGCCTTATATGCAAACATTTTAACCTGTGTGTTTTCTGCAAGTGCCACCCTCGTATTGTGTAAAAGGAAGGTTACTTTTGTTCACCAGCTTCAGTATTATGAAATGGTTCACCGTTGTTCTTTGAAGCACCCACGTCAGTGTTAAAATGAAAGGCAGCAGTTCCTTAGTTTACAATATGTTGTGCAATGTTTTTTTCAGGTCTTTATTTTTTAATTTTTCCTCTAAGTATGTCAGTATTACACCAAACCATTTTTGAACAACAAATTACATTCATTTTATTTGTAGGTTGAAAAATTACATTATTTATGTGGCCCATTTTATATTTCGTAATTTTATTTATTTCATACTGTTGTGTACAGTACTATAGTTCTTCAATATATAGATATATTTTAGTAAAAAGGAACATGTTGTCGATCATAGAGGCGAATTTTATGTTAAGAAAGCATTTATTGTGTTTTGAAACATTGTGAAATGCGAAGTTTAATCTTAATTATTTTGTTTCTTTTATTTTCCGGATACTGGAAAATTCCAAATTTGGGAACTTTTATACAATTGTGAAAACACTGTATTTTCGACTGAGAAAAAAAAAAGAAATTCCACTTTCTTCATCTTGGTTTCTTTTTTTAAGCTAAAAAATGAAGAAGGACTGTTAAATACTATGTATGATATCGTGACTGAAGAAAAATCTTTCCTGAAATGTCTTTGTAAAAGTATTATTGAATTCCTAATTTGTAATTTCTCTTGAAAATGACCATGCTCGAATAAAAGTAGCCAAATTACAGAGTACGAAATTCCTAACATTTCTGTTTATTTGTGTTATATTTAAGTGGCATAATTATTGTTGCATTCAATATCAATTTAAGAACCTTTATTTGGAGGAATTGGATCAGTATGGTACAATCAATTGAAGTCAGTGGCATAGCAATGCATCAGGTATGACATCCAACATCCAACACCATGACATGTATTTGATGGATGCTTTAGCTCCATCCACAGAACACTTCTCTCTTTTTCTTTGAGAAACAACATTGCACAAAGGTGCAGCTTTAATAAGTGGAAAAGTAGAAAGAAGCATTGGCTACTCAGCTCTCTGTCTATTTATTTAAATATTGATTTAAAGCACAAGGGGCATGTCTATTTAACCAACCAGTTGTTTACAGTAAAAGAGAGAATTAGTTTCTGCTGTAGTAGTTTTTGTGATCTACTCACTAAGCTATAGAGAACTGACTGTGTTACCCATGAATGGTATACCTCACCCATTGAGGAATCAATGGGAATCCAATTCTTAACCCTTCCCATTTTACTGATCTGGCTTGCATGTGCTATTGTATAGTCGTTGCAGGTTAAGTCAATATCCATTATGAGATGTATCCATACCTTTGTGATATTTTAACGGCGTCTCATTTTAAAACCACGTTGAGTGTGACAGGTGGGGCCGTTAGTTCTCTGTCCTGAAGGAGAAGCTCATCTACATTAGCTACTGCATTATGCAGATTAAGTGCAACATCAAAAGGCAGAGATGAAAAGGGGGAAGGTTGAGTGATGCCCAACTTCTGAACATGCTTCGCATATTCCGATTTTCATATTGATCTGCCTGCCATTGAATCACTCGGAGACCATCTCCTGGATAAAAGGGTAGGTCTTAAATGATTAGCTGACGAATTTGATAATGTGGTGTGAACTGCCCGGACAATTACATACGAGGAAAAAATACGCTTGACAGATGGGGGAAATGTACTGAAAGAACAGAGCCTGTTACAGTACCTGCGACTTAACAGACCAATTTTGGTATTCGTTCAACTGGACATTATTTGGACTACAGTTCCGATTTCACTAATCAATAATGAGCAGAGCCATTTAAATTAGTGATCATCAGTGATGACAATGGTAATGAATCCACAGGGAAAAGCTCGGTGAGTAATATTATTGGTTAAAAATGTGGAGGAATTGTTAAGATTCATAGCTGAACAAATATATCACTGCTTCACTAATAAGTAAAGTTTGAGGCTTAATTTGAAGAAACTTTTTAAAAATCTAAACCACTGATTCTACACTTCCCCTCCCCTGTATTATAATTCAAGCAGGTTAAGATACACATATTGGTTTAGTCCATCTAAATGCAATACTACACTGAGCTAATTAAGTGAATTCATTGATAGGTTTGTTCCGTGCATTTTAGTATGACTTGTCTGATGTAAAAACACTGTAGGGAAACCAGTCAGTGTAAGGAATACTTCAAAGCCAGGAAAAAACAACACAACCTTGCAGTAGTAATTCATACTAGTGTCATTCAGCCATATGCTTGGGCCAGATTGGTGGTGTATTTTGGACAGCTGAGCTCTGATGAATCACTGCTCGACCATGTAAAGACCAAAGCTAAGTGTATATTTTGCCTCAGGCATTATGCTGCTGCTTCCAGAAAGCCTTAATAAAAAGACTATACCTGTTTCTTCCCCTTTCTTAATGCATTCCTACCTATTATCCTCCTGAGCTGCTGTTATTAAACTGGCAGTCCTCAAATGTGTAATAATTATCCTTTGATTCTGATTAATCTATAAACCACCGGGCTGTGATGATGATAATTTAGACTAATTCTGCTGTTGGTCTTACTGGAAAAATAGCATGTAAGTATTTTTATCCTCTCAAATATGGTAAATGTGCAATAAGTGAAGATATAGTTAAATTACTTCAATACATAAGTGTATGAATGTAAACACTTCCTTGTAGCCAGGAGAGACATTTTATTATACACTTACTACTGTACATACGGTATTACATTTACTGTAAACATGTTATCAGTCCTCAAATTATGTTGGTGCAAAATGTTTAAGTAAGAATTTACAAAAGGACATAGTGTCACGCCCACGTCCCGTGGCGGGGCGGTGCCAGCCTCTCCTGCACGCTCCCGCTCCCTGGAGTACTAATCACTGATCTGTGACAGGTGGCAGTCAGGGATTCCCGCACCTGTTTCTGCTTGAGTGTTTGTGCTCCCCTTTATTAGTTGTCTTTTGTGTTCCAACCCTTGCGGGTTATTCTTGTCAGCACGGCTAATGTTAAGCTTTTTTGATAAACCCTGCGTGGTTCAGTGTTGGTAGTGTTTTATGTTATAGTAAATTCCTTGGTTTTTGTACCTGTGTGTTTGTCATTCCTGACCGCCTCACACATAGTCTTCATAGACTCAAAAGAGTCTTGTATATTAATTAAAATCTATTAGATATTTTTCTTGGCGTTGGTCAATATTAGAACATTACAAATTAGGCAAAAAATGTCAAGACTGAAAAATGTAATAGCATATATATATATATATATATATAATGTGTGTATATATATATGCGTGTGTGTGTGTGTATATATATATGTATATGTATGTGTGTGTATATATATATATATATATATATATAAATAAAGGAGGTTTAGACTTTTGACCTCATTAAATTATTATTTACATATCCCCATATGCCATCTAGATCCTTCACAGGACACATGAAGGACAGGCCTGGCCAAAGACGAGAGAGAAAGAGGGGGCGAGAGAGATGGAGACAGATGCTGTAAAATATGTGTATGTCAGCAAGATGCATACAGTACGTTAGGATTCAATAACAACAAAACATATCTGGAAAATGTCATCAAAGTGTAAACAAAACATGTACGACATTAAAAAGAATGTGAGGTGGAAATTGCTTTGGCCTTTCCAGGTTCCACCTGGCCAGCTAAGGTGGACGTACCATATATAAATGATCGAGTGTGTAGCAGGAGGCAGAGCCATAAGTGTTTGAGATCTGCTCAGACCTGGCACTCATAGAGAGAGGAGTGCAATGACAAGCAGGGAGGCCAGGCGCAATGTCCATCGGGGAGCAGCCAATCAGAGCGTCAGAAGAGCGGCCAGCTGTTGGATCTGGCCGCAGCAAAGAGATGCAGTCGAGCAGGTGGTAATGCCCTGTGCCAGTGGCGCTACAGGGGAGAAAAACATGAAGAAGAAGCAAGATTATGAGTACGTGAACCTGTTCCTGAGCTAGAGCGTGGATACTGTCTGTTTTAGCTGTGAACTCTGTACTTCTCTTGTCCTTCTTTCTGGTTTCATTGCTTTGGCCCACTGTCTTTTAGGATTCAAGAGATATCTACATATTCTACCACAGCTTACAAAAAGTGCAGTTTGTTCTAGATATATCACTTTAAAATGCAACATTCAGTAACTGGCATGCATGTACGAGGCCAATTCCAATATTATATATTCCAATGTATTCAAAAGTATGCCAAAAAATCATAGCCTATATTTAATAATCAACCATAATACTTTATAACTGAACTCGACCTTTGTTTAAGAAGTAAGGGATTGAATCATTCATCCATCCTTCAGCCAGTGAATACAGCAGGTGCAAAGCGTGGACAAGACAATAATACTGTTCCAATAGGAGGGGGTATGTTTCAGTGTGGTGTTACTGGACAGCTTTTCAAAGACCCCTGTGTGGACTTTTATTCATTTTATCATTAATCATTTTATGCTCACATTCCCACAAAAACTCTTTGCTTGACATTGTGGAGTATGTCAACTGTTGTATAATATACAGAATATACATTTGTTTCCCTTGCATTTTTTTGAGTGAATATGTTTTTCTAGTCTTGATGAATTCCAGGACAGTTATTGAATGCATCAAAAAGATTAACAGCACTTCCTGAATTGATGCAGAAAATGTAGTGTTGTTTTCAAATTCAAATATCTTTCGTCCATTTTATATTGAAGTAGGCATTAAGACTGAATCCTCAAGACTAAGGTTAATGTAAGGTTTACTGCTAACATAGCTTATTTGTTGGTAAATATGTCAAGCCCCCTGCTAGAGCTGTTTGTAGAGCTGTCTATTCTTATTTTTATTCCAGTTCATATGGCGATAAATCACAACATTATTGCCAATCACCAATACAACTAAATACAGAAAGTTGTTTTTATTCTTCTGTTGATGTTTTTGTAATTCTCAGAACATCAAGCCATTCATCAAGATATGGTCAAACATTCGGTGGATAGCTTCTGTGTTGACACCTGGAACACCAGAAATCTGTAAGTAGGCCTATACTACTGAGAAATCAGTCACGGTTAATGTGTTAGCATTCATTTGACAGGGCATTGGACTTAAATTGTACTGTTTTTGTGATACTGTAAATGTACTAGACTGTGCTGTAATCATGATAGTGCTCATGTCCTGTGGTGGTTCTGTGTTTGTACAGTAGACTATGTAGCGCTAGGTGTCATTGTGCTAGCTAACAGATTGACTTCTGACCAGAAGGGTTTCATGTCCTATGCTAGGTAAGATGACATAAACAATGTTTATTATGTAGAAGAACAGCTAACAGAAATATGTAAATGGTAATGTTGTTAAGTAAATCATGCATTTTTACTGCAATATTTGCCTTAAGGCATGTTAATGTGTGGCAAAAATTGCCTCCCTGCTCCAGCCAAAGCTGTATACAGTAGACTTCAGCTGTATACAGAGTTGACTTCCCAAGCTGGACATCAACAGGTGTCCCGTGGCACCTTTCTTACTGGGGATGTTGGAAATTCCTGAGCAGGAACACAAAGCAAGTACTGTATGTGCTGAAAACAGCTCCCCCATCAGGATGTGTGTTGCTAGCTCTATACAGATAACTTGGTGTTTCCAATTGTCTGTGAGCCATTTCCTGGTTTTGTTAGCTAGCCTTTGCTAATGTTGCACCATCTTGCTCTTTATTAAACCTGTGAGCTACAGTATACCATAGCATGCAACTGAATAATTTGTCTCTTTCAAGCTAATGCTGGACATTAACATGAATTAGAGTTGATTTCAGAGTCAAAGCACATTATTTCCCATAAAGCAGTGTCTGTGTAATTGTGGTCATTAAGAAAGTCAGCTTTTATCCCTATTTTATAGCATCATGGACCATCAATATACTTGATATTGCTAAAAAGATAAGCTCATAATCTATCATTTGAGACTAATTACAGTTCATGTACATTACATAGAGGTCACATAAACGCTGAATAGAACCATATAGTCCATTTTAGAAGGCTAATTCATTTTTTTATTTAAATTCTATTCTTGACTGAAAGATATCTGAAAGAATTGGCAAATACAAAGTTTTCATGTAAGGAAAGAATATTTTGTATTATATCACATTACACGTCTGGCAGTATTTCTCATTATACTCAATTTCGTGCTTGCTAATTTAATTTGAAATTATAGCAAATCATCAGTGCCACAAAATAATCAGAAACAATCTGGCGATAATGTTACAGGTGTTAGAGTATGATTATAGATTGAGTACTAAAGAATGTGTTTATTTTACGATTTCAAGCAATCAACTTCAAGAAAACCGGCATTTAGCATGCATTTTTTTAGACGAAGTAGGTTATAAATTGAAGGTGTTTTCATGAGCGCTGCAAGGATTTTACATGTCACAACAGTTGGCTTTACACTAAAACAAATATCTTCCTTAATCTCTCTCTCTTTCTCTCTCTCTCTCTCCCCCACCTTCCCCCCATACCCCTTCTATTTCTGTCCCCCATTTCTCTCTCTCTCTGAGGGGCAAGTGATTATGTGTTTTGCCGATGCGTTTGTGAACATCTTTTGATATGCACAAACACAGATTCTAATACGCGACAACGGTGCCTTTTTTGCCTGACAGCTGATTATGATGCCGGCTCATGGCAGAGTCTGCTGGGCCCCAGCTGGGCACAGGGAACATCGCTCATTACACATTTCTAGAGGGAGCCTAATTCTGCCTGCCACGCAGCATGCCGGTATAGGTGTAATCATATCATTCTAAATCAACGGTCAGCTATACGCCGGCAACTGTCATCGTGTGCCGGAGGGTCAGCTGGAGCCTGATTAAAACCGCCAGCTAAAGTCAAAGTGACACATCCTTAACCTTGTCCACGGAGACGTTAACAAACCCCATCGGTTACCCATCAAGGTGCAAGCTTTGTGCGAGGAAAAGCGGTTCCATCGAGACCCTAACCGGCTTGTATGAATTTTAAAGCGCGACCCTCCTTTTGTAAATTACACGGAGGCTTTTCAGGGGGTTGGGGAGCATGCATTTTTTATAACGGCACATGGCCGATGGTGGATGGCTGTTCGTTCCCATCACTAATATGTTACTGCCCTTCTTGATTTAATTAGATGTCGGCCCCACTATTTTTTGACAGGCAAAGATCTGTTCTAATTATTATGAAGTATACTTCAACAGAGAATGAACAGACAATGGAATTCAGTGCAAGGTTAATCGGGTTATGAAAATCCCAGATTTCTTTTTTTTCCTGCATGTACTTTGAAGTACATTTCCTTAAAATTCTAATAAATGAAATATAAATATGTTTTTGCTCTCTATGAGTTTTGTTGCTTTTGAATGGAGCAATTACATTTACTTTGAGTCACGGTTGGTTTATAATAAACCATGTAGTGAGTACAAGTTCTTTTAATTTCCACAAGAAATAGATAATTACTCCATTGAGAAAGGAAACCCTTGCAGTCAAGCCTTTCTGTTGAACAGGAGTGAATGTAGCATTACATAGGCTATATGCAATTTCTTAAAGGAAGCATTCCTTTTTAGCCTGCAGGGATTAAGCCTAATGACAGAAGTTAATTATATTAAAGAGTAATTTTCAAAAACAGTTCATGAACTGCAAATTATACTTAAAATCAGACCTTAATGTTCTCAGCTGTAATTAAATGGTGTAATATCTTTAAAAAAGAGTGAGTTAAGGAACTGTTTACAGTATACAGCTGTATGCATACTATACAGGGGCTTAGGAAATGGTTGGTTAAATTTAGTTTAGTTGCCTTTTTATAGTATGCCTTTTTTATAAAAATAATATATTTTTCGACATCTTAATTTTTTTTAAAGTATAATAAGTGACTGGTTTAGTTAAAGCACATGTTCCCTTCAATAACATATCATTAGCATAAACACTACACTGGTAAACTTCTACTTTTTATTATTTCAAAGTGTTTACCCATAACTAAACTAAAAAATTCATGAGCTATGTAGTTTTCTATATGAAAAGCTGTACAGGGCATTCGAAACACATTACCAAACATTTTTCCGTCTGAAAACTCCTGTAGTTATCTACATAGTTAACTATCCTTTGAGAACACTCCTTTTCTCAAAGGATATTCCTTTTTAGTAAAGTTTTACTTCCTTCGTTGTTGGAACCTCTACATACTGTAATGTAAAAGTTGAGCTGTTGTACGTTTTAATCCTTTTTACAGTTGAGGCTATGCATTTTCAAGCGATTCTGAGCTCTATAGGGATATGGGGAAGAATTATGTGCATTTGTCTGCCCATAATTAGGTGTATTTCTTCACTGACTTTTTATTTAATGATTGGGTTTTTACCGTAAGGGCCAACACGTTTGAAGTGTAATGATTCTCCACTCAAGAGACTTAAAAGGTAGGGGAGGAATAAAAAGAAAATCTCCCTCATTCTTCAGCTTTGAACAACCCTTAATCTGTACAAAATTTTGGTTTGCCTTGCTTTTTGGAGATCAAAGTCCTGCAAGAAAGCGTTATTCAATCATAACTCTGTATGTTAAACCACTAAAACGCCATTGTTGGAGTGCTTAGGTTTTCACCTCAAACGAGAGGTTCCAGGCTTTTCCTGCTTTGCATGCTAAAATCTATTTGAAAGTTCGGGCTCAAACTACGTTCTGTGTGCGCCGGAATTACATGTGCATACCATATATGTTCTATTGCTCTATCACCGCATGCATGCACACTCACACGCATCCACATACACACACATGCATACAAGCCTTTCCATCTCTGACGCAGAGCCAGGACCCCCCTTGGCTTTTCTCACTTGTAATCATGTCCAAATTTGCACAGGAAGGCAGGGGGAAGGAGAGAGAGCCATGTGAACTTGTGTGGGTGTTTTTTTTTTATTTATTTTTTGTTATTTTTTTTAAACTTCCTTACAAGCTCCGCTTCTGATTACCCTCGCGCTCCGTCGCCCCAGATCCAAATCACCTTCTGAAGCCTTTCAAAATGTAGCACACTTTTTTTTTCCCTCCCCGAATTGCATTCTCACAGGCAAAATTTGTAAGAAAGATTATGCCCCAATAATGAGTACCTGTGTTGACTCTGTACCCAGAACTATTTTGATTTAAAATCAGAATCACATTATGTCATTGTGACTTAATGTAGTGTGGAGCAGATAAGGGTTTGGCATCTCTTGCTCGCCCCCCATGACCTTTCACCTTGAAGTGGACCTCCCTAACCCAGCCTATCACATTGTCAGCATATTTTTGCATCTAATCGCTCAATATAATAACTGTAAAGGGATTTCCCCAGAGCATCGTTAGCACAACGCTCCATTAACCACTTAAGCACATTTACACTACATTCTGAAGCATAGTAGGGCAAACAAGACCTCCATTTATAATAAAGTACCCGTAGTACATTGTGTAACACTCACACATTCTGCACAGACAGTTTGAATTCAGGCGGCGTGGTCGGTGGTGGAGTTGTGCTGCGTGGTGTTGTGTGCAGAAGGGGCACTGCTCTAGGTGGCGAGTCCACCTTGGCAGTGCCCAAGCTATCAGCGGGGACCAGCCGGCGTGCTAGGAGTGAGATTGCAACGTGCGCAACAAAGCCCGCCTCGACTGCGACGCTTCGCATTTGTCCCTTGGGTAACGCGAGATGCAACCTTCCAGGATGAGAAGGGAAGAAAAGGAGAAGGAAAAAAACACACACACACACACACACACAAAATCAACGACTTGTAATGAAGCCACGGACACGGCCACCGTGACACAGACGGCTGCCATGTGTGGCGAGGGACGTCTGGAGAGGCTTGGAGAGAGTTCACACCGCAGAGCGAATAGTTTCGTCAAAGGTGTCACCCGGGACGTGAGAATGAGATGGAAAGACTTGAGTTCTTTTTCAATTGGCTCGATGTGGCAGGCCTAGTGTCACCACTGCAGTTCTATCTTTCTTTGGTTTATCTTTACGTTTTCACTTTGCTTTATCCAACAACAGATGAAAGCTTCGCATTGTCACCTCTACTCTGGGGTTGGAACACTCGCATCTCCACAAAGTCAAAGTCTAGGCATTCAGAGCCAACTGCAAGTGCTTTTTGAACAAATAAATTCTACTGTATTATATTTTCTACTCTATTTTCCCAAATCCAAGTGTTATGCTATTTTACATAAGATTTAGAGTTAAGAAGTTTTCATCTGACGGTGACATTATGCAAGTCTAATAAGAGGGTTCCTACAGAACATTCCCACACAAGCATTACAGGCACAGAGTCGATGATTGCCACCGGGTCCAATCAGTGAGTGGATGCAAACTTTTGTTCAGCGAGTGGTCAGCAAGTTGACTACACCGCTCTCCTCCGAGCCAGCGCTTTTCATTTGCGTGATCTCGCCCTGCGTCAATCTGCTGTCCCCTTCCCCCCCCCGCCGCCTCCCGTGGAACCATGTCAGGCTTTTGATCGTATCCGACGGCCCCCTTAATTAGCCTTGTGGGCGATACTGTGTCATGCCATTTCTCTTGCTTCCACGAAGCATGGGTGTTGTTGATGGTGGTGGTTTGACTGGGCAGTGTGGGTCAGGTCCAATGTGACTGGATATCATGGCATGCATGTGACACCGGCCTATGATGTGACCCATTGCGGCTGAGGTTCTTTGTCCGGAGGCTAGTTCTCCACCTCCTGTCTCCCCTTATAGAGGACATGCTAGGCCAGAGGGCACACATATCACAGGTCCTCAAGTTAGCTGCTCGTTGACATGGAACAAGTTCCACAAGCAGTTTGTATTTACTGACCTGGAGGTCACTTCAGATGTAGTTTATTTAGAGAGAAGATTCTTGGTTCAGGAATTGAAGATGTACGGAGTCACGGATAATGTAATACATGTCTACAGATGTCTATAGAAAACTGTACTAGCTACAATATGTACAGTACATCTACAATGTGAAACAAACTTCAATGATTTCCAGTTGCATTAGGCCTACATGTTTGACCTTAACCCTGCATAGTTTGAGTCACATTCATATGAGGGTATTTTACTTAAAGGCCCTGGAGAGATAATTACAGTAGGTAATTGCATTTGTTATATTATACAACCATTATATTAAACAACCATTTATTACTGTAGATTATATTATACAACAACAAGATATACTGTACCGTACGTCTAAAATTAAAGTAATGAACAGGCCTGATTGGGAAACTTGACTCTGATTTTATTTTTCACAGCCAGCATAAATAAACCAGAAACTGACTGAAGACAAAGATAAAAAATCTAATAAATAAAACGTGTTCAGATAGATTTGCGGTTTTACTTGAAATGGGAACAGCTACGGTTCCTTGTCACAAAGGCATACATAAATCTAAAATCCCAGTTCAGAAAAGCTGCATGGATGTTTGAAAATTATACAACATGTTCATATCCCCCATGTGACTCTTCATGTTGTCAATAGAGACAATTGAGTTGTCTCTTCAAACATGAAGAAACAACGTCAAACAACAGAGACCGACTGCTTGGAGGAACGCAACTTCCCGGAATAATCGTCTTGATAAAACTATTTTCTTGTTAATTTGTGAACAGCTTTTCATTCTGTTTGGTCTCCCAAGGCTGGACCCAAAAGAGTTTTGAATTGAAGTCAGAGTTGTGCTCTGATTAGATTGCTTTATCCAATGTTTCTATCATCTGTCTCCCTGTCCCTTTAATATGCACACTGTAGGTATACGCAAAGCTCTGATGTTTTTGTTTAAGAGACATGTCCTCGGGCTATGGCAGCGTGCTTCCAGGGAGAGTCCTGTTTTCTACTATGAAATAGAAGTTGTTAATGGGATCACAGCAATTCCTATCTTAGAAGATGAAAAGCTAATTGACATGAATAATTTATTTGGATTGCAATATCTTAAATATATCAAATAGCGATGGATAAATACGTTTAAAAAAAGACATCGGAAAGGAGATATCCTCAACAGGCATTTTAACATATGTTTTCATTGTTGTAACCTTTAATAAACTTCTGGTGGAAGTGGTACTATGGTCACAAGAAATGCTGCTAGTGTACTGTGAGCTATTAGCATTTGCTGGCATGACCTGTTCATCTAATGACATAACATACATGTAAGTTGCTTTGGAAAAAAGCAGCTGCCAACTGCCATAAATGTAATGTAAATGATGCTTTGAATGCTGGTTATCGTGTAATGAAAAGGCCAAATATTTTCTTAATTATAACACATTTATTTTAAACTAATCTGTACGGTCATGCACTCTCATGTGTTATTGCTAAATTACTGAAATAACATCTGTACATTTGTCATCATGAGTCATTAATAAAGATGTAATGTACAGTAATTCGGTAGCTATGGTTTAGGCGTCCCAGTTCTTGTTAGATTTCCGGTTTTCACAAATGATGTTGATTAAATTGTGCTCAGCCAAAGATAGATCACATTTTAAATATTTAGTTTTTAATACAGATCATTTCTGCGAACATGCCTCTAAAATATCTTAATCCATATCCAAGGTTCAAAATGCCAGCAGAAACAAGCTTTGAAAAGTGTGACTTGACCCCTGCATACAAGAGCCCCGCTTACTAGAAGTTTACTCCACCTCCTCGCTGCGTGTCTGTTGGCGTAGTTAGAATTCAGAAAACACACTGCTCGGATTGGAGGGCCCTTTGATTGTGGGGAGTGGAGAAAAAAAATCCCACAATGCCCTCTGTTGTTGCAGTGAACTTTTGACTGCGTGGGCAGGGCCTCAACTCTGGCAGGCCAAATACTTTAAATGTCTCTGTGATGACCACGTTGAAACTTCCATCATTCCATACAGTTACACATGCTTCCTCTCCATGTCTGTCTAATATAGACACATCTCCGCTAGCAACGTGATAGCATCTGTTGATAATACATTCTTTCCCACTCATGAATGCAGATCTATGCTACCACCCCCAACTCTACAGTACACCACAGAGGGAGATCTGAAATGCTTGGAATTATTTGCAACAAACCCAGGCCATATACTGTATATGCTCAGCTGTTGAAGAGACCAAACAAAAATTATAATTGCATGCAAGTAAATATTGGATGTTTGTAAATTTGTGTTGATAATTTTGTGGCGCTAATTCTCCAACGGTGGCCTGTGTTATCTCAGATGCCACCTTTTACTTCAGACATCGATGTTGGTCGCTCAAAATGACAGTATGGGGCTACCTTGGTAATAAGACCAAATGCTTTTAAGGCCTCACATCATTATAATTACAATTCCATTATAATTACAATTTGTGTGGTCACAAAAGTGACCACACAAGCATTGTTATAATAGTGGACATTTTTAAATTCCAGTAAGAGTTACTGAATAAAAGAATCCACACTACATAAACACTAACAAAATTGCTTGTTACGGCTAACCTATCACTTTAATTAGTCACGTACTGCACAAATGAAGACCAGTGCAGTAATATGAAGTCGCTATGTCGCCCCACAGCTCTACAGACCAGACGACTAAATGAGAGAAGAGTGGATTCTTTGAATAAAGAGCCATAGCTATTGGGGGAGGCGAAGCTAACAATGAACTGCTAGGCTGACATCGTCACTGAGCCTGCGAGAGGCCGAGTTGTTCATCCCTTGTTATGCAGCTAATGTGTATGATTTAAATGGGAATTATGCACATCTCAATGTGCCTATAAATGACATTATTCATGCACAGGTGCTGCACTAAGCATCTCCTGAATGATAATTAAGATAATCTTTCTTTTTTTCTCTCTCCTCCCCCCTCCTCTCCCCTCTCCTCTTTCTCTGCTTCTCACAGATTCCACTTTGTTCAGGCTGTAATATCTCCTGTGTCAATATACCTCGGCAGACGGCAGCCCAGCTCGCCTCAGCCATTGTCTGAGACGTTATTCAGCGCTACAAACCCGAGCTAACAAGTAGAGACCATGTCTATGTTATCCACACTACCCCCACCCCCGACCCTGACGGTCTTCTCTGAGAGGTGACTAAGTTGAGTTAAAGTGTGTGTTTGTGTGTGTGTGTGTGTGTGTGGGAGGGGGGGGACATCTTTTTTTGCGACGGAGAAACGGCCGTGGTGTTCCCGGGGGAATTCTCTACGCGTTCCGTTTCTACAATGATAATATGACACATTGATGTTGAGCTTTTTGCATACTATAAGCCATTTTTCCATGAAGAGGAATGTATCATTTTAAAATTGATATTTTGTTTGGGGAGGTGGAGGCATTCTTCTAGTTACACACATTTTAGGGACCTTTAGAATACAACAAAAACCTAAACTGTCAGAGTTAGCCTAATTTAAACCAAAAATATGTCACAGGTTTGAAACTAAAGGCTTCTTGTGAAATTTTAGAAATACAAAGTTTTATGGCAGAGAAAATACATTTTCTTTCCGTTTTGTTTGGGTAAAGTAGGGTAGTAGCAAGATATACTGCCAAATCAAATATATACATGCCTCATCAAAATAAGCGAGTTAGTGAAATCTAGCTCATGTTTTCTTTTTGTCTTGTGTGTAACCTCAGGCTGCTTTCTCGGGGTAGAGGGTGGGCAAGGGGGGAAGCGCTAAACAGTGAGCGATGATTATCACCACTTACAGAGAGGAAAGCCAGCTGTATTGTTTTTAACGCTGTTGATGGTTTACAACAACTTGTTCCAGTGGAAAGGACCAGTGGTCTTCTGTGTGCAGATGTCTTTTGTTTTGTTTAGAGTTCTTGAAATGAAATGATGCCCTCTCTCTCTGTCTCTCTCTCTCTCTCTTTCTCTCTCTCTCTCTTTCACATGCATATGAACATGCATTTCGAGGGGGAAAGCCATCCCACGTCTTCAAGCCACAGCTGGCTTTCATCACCATGGCGTCGGCCACACCCTTTCACTCTATCTCAACCCGCTTGCTTGGTGCACCATCCCTAGAAGAGCTAATTGACAGTGTTTGTGTTACCTTGCCCATGGTGCCAGAGGACAGGGACTGTTTCAGCGCGTTTTAAAACTGGCAGCCACAAACAAGATTCTTGGGTCTACACATTCCTTGGCTTTGAGAGTTCCTTTCCCAGCATGCATTGTGCTGTGTAGCTTACCTACAGTAATTGGTTGAAAAGAAATAGCCTATTAAACAAATAAACACCAATATTTCAATCATCAATAGACATTTTTATTTTATTGTATTTTTTAAAGGAACCAACTTAATCAGTCTTAAAAACATGTTTTAAGTTATTTTAGTTATACAGTATGTACGTCAAAGTGTGACAGAGCGCACACACTGAGCATAGATGCAGAAAAAAGTTGCCAGAGGATGGTATGGAAAGTTAGACCATACATGTCATTTACCATATTGGCAGAAGACATAACTGACACAGCCTTATGTAAAACCCAGATTTCCTCTGCACATGACAGTGAATTATATATGAACCATGCCTGTAGGCTATGGGGTGTCCTGAAATGTCTTTAATAGGAATGAGCATGGGAGATTTAAATGAGACTATTTAAGCCAATAGAACACTTGACTCGTAGAAGAGGTTATTGTTAAACGAAACAAATTATTCCTCACCTCTGGTTTGTGCTGTTTATAGGCTTCTGTTTATTTCTATTAACCCGCCTAAAGCAAACACAGGCTAATTAACCCATGAATACATGTGAGATATGTCTCAGTGCATGCTTTATTTTCCTGGCTGAACAGAAGAGCCAGTCTCTCAGCCATGGTGTCTTGAACGCAGATGTAGGAATCTCTACCTGAATGTGGCGTTATGGGTTCCCATAACGCCACCGCCGCTCCATTTCAGTTTTTATAAAACAAGTAATTGCAGTGTTTTACCGCTAGTAAGTAATTTGGACCTGCTCTCGCTGAATAGACACAGGTGCCACATTGTTTTAGAGTGGAGCAACAGCAGAGTGGCAAACAGCTTGAATGGATTTTTGCACAGTGCGTGTGGAGTGTGCAACTCTCTTTAGCGCACCCTGCTCATTGCAGATGGAACATTTTATATCTGAAATGATGTCTGTATGTGTAGCAACACATTTGTAGCAAGGGTTTATTTTAGTGAATTTGAAGTGTGAACTTACTCCATTCACCTGCATCGCAGTGCAAGAATAGAGAGAGGTGTGTCTGTGTGTAGTGTGTGTGTGCTTGTGTGTGTATATCCTTTTCTATATTTTCATCAGTTAATATCACACACACACACATGCACAATAGAATCACACATCAGTCAGGGGAGTTCGGGGGGGCGTCTGGCGTCTTTGTTTGGCCCGCTCTTTAGAGAGCTTTAGTGGACCCATCTTCGCTGAAGCGTACAGGATGTGCCTGATGTTTCCTTGGCAGGGGAATAGGTAAAAATAGAGAGTCTTCATCTGGTTTGAGTTATGAGGCACGGCATCACTTTAGGGGTGTGTGCGTGTGTGTGTGTGTGTGTGTGTGTGTGTATGGCTTTTTGTTTTTCGGTCCCAGGCCCTCACTGCGCTTGAAGCTCAAATGGACCTGGAAACGCAAATTCTGAGGATGACCATTGACGTGATTATTGGGATGGTCCTCAGGCTCGACCACATAAAAGGCTAACTTATGTTAGCTTAAAGTAAGAGGGCGGCACTTCAAAAGGGGGCCGCTAGGTTCAGCCGCTATATTGAGAGTGAAGAGATATGTCTGTTATTAATGGTCTTCATCAGGCTCTTGTTTCATCTCTCAGATTGTTCCGCTTTTCCTCGGTTACCGGGATATAATGTCTGGGGACTGTGAACAACAAAAGCTGTCGTTCTTAAGGAAATGTTGTTGGACATTAGTTTCGCCGTTGTGTAGCCTACATTCCTTTGCAATTGCTTTACAAGTTGGAGTAAAACAAGTTGGAGTAAAACTAACAATGCCACTGTGACTGTTTCATCTTCACTACTGTTGCAGGCGAAGATGATGTTGTCATAGACTTAACACTATTGAAACAGAAAAAGTTTGAACTTAGAATGTGCAATCTTTGTTGGGATGATAAAATCATGGTTTGAAATTATTCACAGATTGCAGCAATATGTCGTGTGTGTGTGTGTGTGTGTGTGTGTGTGTAAACGCACCCGTGTGTCTTTTATTTGTTTCCAGGCAAGTTTGTTTCTGCCATAAGAAAATACTAAATTATCATGATTATTTTGCTACAGTGGGTTTCACTCAAACCCAGTGTTTTACAGTATCAACCGACATTTCAGAGATGGCTGATTTCCATATGCTGATGCAAGTACTGCCCATCATCTCTCCTCATTAAACATTCACTATCTTGCTTTCTTTTCTTCTGCATTTAGAAAATATAAATCTAAAATCTACTGGTCTAATTCTTCTCAACCGACTTGTAATTTGGCTTTATGTGATTGGCTTACATTCTGTTCAATGCTTTTTTCCTATAAATCCTTGTCAATCTAATGTCAGTCAGGCATTTTATCTAGCGAACAGCGGCAAATAACACCAGGAAAATCAACACAGTAAAAACATTCCATAATTGATTGTTTGCAAGCGCGATCATCAGCGGCAGAAATATTTGAGGGTGTAATCTGCTTTTGCGGAAGGCGGGCCATTCAATTGGACACCCAAGTTAATTCAGCTCTAACCTCTTAGCCATTTATGTTGGCGGGATGTACTTGTAATGATTAAGTTTGAAAGAATCGCTTTTTATCATGGGCCAACACAACGGTTGACAATCTTAAGACCTTAAACTAGAAATAATTACGATCAATTTGAATGCCGACTCTGGCACACACAGGCGCATACAGACAAGAGCTAAGCTTGTTAACAAATATGCTAGCAATTAAGTGCGCCCCACCCCCTCTGAACGTTTCAGTTGCATTTTCATCAGCCGAGAATTGATTATATTTCTTGGAATTGTGGCGTCACTTGACCATAAAGTTCAAAATCTCCTTCGACGTTATTGAAAATACCGCCTTCTGTGGCTTTAAGTAGGCCTACTGTTTTGAGAGGGAGGTTTTGGAATGCTCAGCTTGAGAGGGAAGTAGCCTATTCCTGCATCGACACAACCCTCTTGAAACCTGCAGGGCCGACGTGGTTAAAATTAGTCCAGCCTGCTTATTCCAATGTTTTCCCCCCCCTCCTCTGTCACTCTATCTTTAATTTCTTCACATAGTTTAACATTAAAAATCAGGTCAACCTTTAAGATTTTTGAGAGGAATTAATGGTATGCTATTTTTATTCTGTCAGCCGTCTGTTAATTTGGTATGACCTTAGTCAAAGGCGGTGAAATAACAAACTTCTTCTTAAGTCTAAACCTCTGGTCTTCATGTTTTATACTGAGGATATAAAACACTTTATTGAGGATTGAACAGAAGGGACCCTGCCAGACTGTGTTTCCCGCGACTCTTATCTACACAACTCAACACACAGGATTTTCAGGACATCAGTGGGGCTACGAGAGGCCTAGTGAAACTAATACACTTTCATCTCATTTCACAGCGTATTGTTTTAATTAGCAATTGGTGTAAATTGATTGAAAAGTCGTCATCCCCCCCCCCCCCGTCCCCCAACAATGAAAGGCTTCTCAAAATTTTCCCAACATTTAGCCGGGTTTCGCGTCGCTTATCTGTTGATGTCATTGGAGGCGGAGTCTAAACACATTTAAAAAACAAGGACAGGACTCTGAAGGTTATCGCATGGACTTTCAGCTCTTTTGTCCGAGAGACACCAAGACAGAGGTGAGTTCCCTCCTTTTTCTCAACCGCTTTTCCTTGCATGTTAGGAGCGAGGCAAAGAGTTCCCAGTGTGACGCCGCCATGTGACAGGATGAAAACTATTTTGAGGGTATGCTCCGTCCCCTATTGAAACAGCCCCACAGGGGTCCTGTCTTCATAACGCCTCAGAAGGGCTGGTAGGGGGGCCGCAGAGTGGACAGGAAGGTGAAA
The DNA here is from genome assembly GCA_027564835.1 of Typhlichthys subterraneus. Classification (NCBI taxonomy): domain Eukaryota; kingdom Metazoa; phylum Chordata; class Actinopteri; order Percopsiformes; family Amblyopsidae; genus Typhlichthys; species Typhlichthys subterraneus. The sequence goes on along the minus strand of JAODUH010000012.1, from coordinate 195,950 downwards.
GTTGGCCGCAAACCGACACAACTCCGATCGCCCTGGGGCTTTTGTGGCCAGGTCTCCACTCCACAAGCCGCAACCCTCACAACCTGGTGACCTCTGACCTGAGGAGAACACTGGTTGCCGTTGGAGGGGTGGGGGATGACACAACACTATAAAATAACTAAACGGCTCAGCTCAGTTTCGAATTTTATATTTTGTTGGGTAGGTGGGTTGGAGTGGGTGCGGGGGGTGGGGGGTGGTGGGCATGGTGTGAGACAAAGTGTTCAGAAATAGGTCAACCAGTATCTAATTTTTCCTGCTAAGCTTGTAATCCCCCCTGACCGGCACACTGTGGAACAGGCTATTCAGTTAAAACTCTCAGAATTAAGGACCCTGACCATCCTTCTCATGTTGGAAGGACATGTTACGGAGCCTGACGCTTTATGTGTGAGAAGGAGTTACCTGACAAATAGTTCTCTATAGTACTCTATCCCTTCACAGAGAGGCCTTTGTCCAAATATAAAATAATAGGCATAATCACCCGTATGCACAAATGTCTTTTCTTAGTGTTTTATTGGTTTTATTTATTAAGCAGAAGCTCTATTTTAGGGGGCAAATGGTCTGCTCAAGGGCATGCATGATGGTAGTTTATGTTAACTATGGGAAAAGCATAATTTATTAATTTCCCCCCTCTGAGATGTCCCTGGTCTGTCCAGGGATTTGGACCTGCAACCTCTCGTTGCTGAACTTCTGTTCTTCGGCTCTTAATTTTCTGCCTATTTTCCATCTATTGCACCAGTAAATTAAGGGGGCCTTGATGAGTTCCATATGAAATTGTATTGAAACATTTAAAGCATAATAGTCTGTTGCTGATGAATGTTCAATGGACAATGATTTCTTTTCCATCTAAGCCCCAATATGACTGAATATGTGATCTTGTTAAGATATTAAGAGACTGAACCTCGCCCATGGATGGCCGAAGGACACTCTTGTCGCTAATGAGGTGTGCATGTGCCCCAGGGGTAATGGCAGTGTCATGCCAAAGCTTCTTGACACCTCTGGGGATCCGTACAGTTTGGCTTGGCCTTCTCAGTTATTTCCTGGCATGTATTCAGTGATAAAACAATGGAACACGTCACCCATAAAACTTGATTTTCATTACGGGTTTTGATTCTCTTCACTCTAAATACCCAGTTAAATATGCATTTTGCCCATTATGTCTGTGTTAATAAGAAGTCTTTGAGAATGTGCCCATTGTTGAGTCTGTTAATTATGACAGCCCAAAGTGCTGCTGTATTCTGACTCTTACTCACCAGACATATGATTATTCATCATCCTGATAACAATTAATATGCGCTAAGGCATGTTCCCGCAGAAATATCTTCCCCCGCCCCTACCCCCACCCCCCAAACAAATTTGAATGCTCCAAATTACATATTCAATCAATCTTTGTTTGTTTGCTTAACCCTGTTTAACATGGCAGCACTTTGTGACTTTTAAACACCCGTGACTTATGGACTTAGAGCTGGCATCACTAAGTGACAATTTGGTTTGTGTTTGCCATCAAATAAATACTTAAACATGTATCTAGAGCATTAAACAAATGCTTATTTTCTGCTTCACATCTGCTGTACAAAAAAATGCACCATCCAAACAACAGCTATTGTAGCATTGCATTGTAGCATAGTTTGCCTTCCATTACCCACTATTGAATATGATTTGAACAATGTATTAGAATAGGCATTTCAGATTATGTAATTGTCTTTTTTTGTGTTTATTTAAGGAGGTCAAGATGTGCAACAACAAGGTATCGAGCATTGCAAGAAGTAAAGTAGTGATACAAGAACTGTGGGATCAGAAACTCCCGCTGTTTGTGGGCCAAGCATTTAAAACTGGCATTAGTCTGGCGTTATAGCTTTAAATGTATCTTGCCTCCCAATCCTGGCCACGATCCTCATTTTGTTGACTGTGCCTCCCAATTCATCCATGGACACAGCAAATAAAAGGATAAGATGGGCTTAAGTGTTTTTTATAACCTGGCTACTGCCCCGATACAGTGAGACTCTATGGAACCCCTAGATTAAAACAGTGGGCTCCATACCCGGGAGGTTGAGGACCTTTAAGTTTCATTCTTATGGTTACTGTTGGGTCCACCTTATGAGGAAGGGGCAAGCTAGGAACATCCCTCTCTATGTATAGCTAGTCGAAAAACGAACTACAATTCTACACACCGTTCATAAATGAAAGGAAAGGGAAGGCCTTCACTCATTTTAATAGAATAGATAATGATGTGACTAACATTTCGCCATCATTCACACCTTGTGAGCAACCGAGGCTTGGCTCATTAGCTTTGTGTCTCCATCCCTCTCTCCCTCTGCGTCTCTGCCATAGCTAACGCGCACAGTTTGTCTTGCAGCTGAATGTTAAGTAAATGGGACTGCCATTATATATCCGTGTGTCAGTGTAGTTGCAGATGTTTCCCTCCCTCGCTGGAACAAAAACGCTGAGGTCTTTGTTGTCTAGTACGTTGTACTGTTTAAAGCCAAAGCACAACATTTCCGCCGCAGCTTATGTACCATATGAGACATGAGGGAGTAGGGAACAGTGCAAGCTTATATTGTAGTTCTGGGGATGAGGAGAGACTATCAGACGATTGGACCACCTTCAGATAATCTTAACGAGGACCATGTGTGTTTAATTCATGTCGGAACCAACTGAACTACGCACATTGCTGTTGAATGGCTTGGTTCTTCTGTGTAAAGGCAGATCTGGCAAACTCCCAGTTTAGTGTTCATTAGTGATGCTGCATGCCTGGTTCTCACTCTGGCAAAATAAAGCAAATATTCAGCCAATATATTGGCATTTATTTTCAGTGCATTTTCTTTCACTCAGTTTCAATATGCACGTTCAAATCGTTCAGAACAAATAAGTGTACATTATCCACAAAAATTTGTCACACATTTGTCCCTTTACGATTTGGGAATGAGAACGTCTTTTTTGTCCAGTACAACGCACTTTGTAAACATAATTTCTGGTACCTGGTGATTGGTGTAGGAAGAACATTTTGAAGCAAGTGATCAAATATTCATAAATTACTTCCCACAAATCATAATAGGAGATACTCTCCTACAGTAATATATACTCATAATTATGCGGGATGAAATATGACCTCTGACCCTGGTTGCCGACTCTCCCTCAAGCCGCGTTGACTGTCCTACCCCATTTGTATTTTAATTCAGTGGTGCAGAAAAGTCTCGGAAATAATCTGAACATCAACAGTCAGGAAGTTAGTCGAAGGCTGCATGTGATTGGCTGGAGAAGTAATTTGAATTGGATGCAGGAGTGAGACAAGCCTATCCTCCGATCAGCAGAGCCGTATGAAAATCCCTGCAGCGAGGTCTGCAGACGAACACCACCATGTGTGTGTGTGTGTGTGTGTGTTTCCTGTTCATAAGCATTTGTATGTGTGGTTACATATCCGCGATAATATAAGCAGGAATCATGATGCAAGCTTTTCGCCCAGAGTGTGTTTTTGAGCTCATTTTCAAATGGTAATTTGCCTTATCCACAGCAAACTCACCGAGTGTAAGTAAATGATTATTTGCATGGCTGACAATCACTCAGCACGCCTGTGGTGTTTTTCCAAACTGTTTTGGCTTGTCCGGTTTTTGAGGGAGGGGGGATGGAAAAAAATATCAGGGAGGCCAACTCTCTTTGAAATATCCTTTCATTTTCGTTATCATTAGACCCAAACGTGGCATAGTTAACCGCTGGAAAACAACACTATTTTCATTGGCAAGTCGCATAAAGTTTACTTTTTCCAGAACTGGGTCTTTTTCTCTTTTCATTTCATTTTAGACACATTAATAGTGGCTTCTATGCAATTTATACTTGTTTTTTTGCACCTGGCCTAAATACAGTGTTTCACTGACTTGAAAAATATCAAATGTAATCTACCAATTCAGTTATGTGCTTGCTTACAGTCACTGAGTCAAATGTCACCCACACATTCATCAATGGCTATCCTCAGGCACTGGGACGCACACACCCAGACCCACAGACACACACATACACACACATACAAAGACACGCACACAAATATCAGCGCTTGCATTAAAATAACATCAAAATCACAGGACAGAATATTTACTCCGGCCTATTGCATCCACCCAGACTCATAGCTGAGCCTAAATTGAAATTGAAATCAAAAAGGAAACAAAGCATGTACATATGCACTGAGAAACATCAAACTAAATATGCAAGCTTGGCATAAACCAGCGTTTTCTACAATTCAATATATGTCAATAGCAATCTAATTTTCCCTCTGAGAGACGATGCCTATTGAGAAAACCAAAGGAAAGGAAGAGAATAGACCACACAAAAGTCATAGGAGTCCTTCATTTGACATGGCCATCCATCAGTCAGTAGTTAGGACATTGACAAGTGGTAATTTAGTAAGAACTGGCCTGGGCTGGCAGGAAGATGCCTGGCAGACAATACAAACTCATTTATCACGAAAAGGCTAACGACAGACATTGCTAGGCTGTTATGGATCTACCATCAGTCTATATAGCAGCCTGCCCTCCGCAAATGGAGGGGTGGGTGGATTGGGGAGGGAGTTCTCTTTTAAATTATTAATTGGAGTGGAAACATGAGGAACGTTTGATTGTTTAAACGTGTACTTTTGTCATCCCCGACATACTGCTGTTGTTCCAACGCACAACACTATTTTTACACGGTAGAGTCGGAAGGCCGGAGCCACCTCGGAGTATTCGTGCGTGCGCTTTTGCCATGGTTTGGCATGGACGCCCGACTTTAGTCAAGTGGAAATCAGCAATTCCCCACATAAAGAAGCTACTGATATATACAGTATCTCCACGCTGATTTGCGTGCCAAGCCCGCTTTCAGTGGCCAGCGTTATGGCAATGCTCCATGAGCTGCCATTAGGCCGGTGCGTAGGATCGCAGAAGGGAGGTGAATACAACCTGCCGGTGATAAATTTATATAGCGCTTTACAGTATTTTGCCTCACACACATTCATACACAGATGGTGATTGCTGCCATGCAAGGTGCAACCAACCACTGGGAGCAGTTACGGGTTAGGCATCTTGCTCAAGGATGCTTACAGGTAGGTCAACACCGGGGTTTGAACCCATAACCTTCCGGCTGGAAGCCCAACACCCAGACCACTAGAACATCCTGTAGGCTACGAATGCCTTAATGTGGATTTTAATGTGCTCTAATGATCAGTTTATAGCTAACTGTTTATTTATTTCATTTCCCAACCGTCTCGGGTGTTTTCTCTCCGGTGGAGCGCGGTTTGTGTCGGTGTGTGCCCAGGCCCTGCTTTTCACCTGTGAGAGTGAGCATATAGCGACGAGGGGAATGATTATTATGCGGCGTTGACGAGATCCCAAAGTGACACGGCTCTTTTCTCGACGCGATCTTTCATAACCTGATGACCTGGTTTCATCAACCAGGGAGGGGAGTTTGTTACGGTCCGTGGCGCCAAGCAGCGGTGCGTGCTCACACAGTGTGCAATTATCCCCCCTGACGTTGCGCCCCGCCGTAGTCACTGACATTCAAATTTAGACGGTTTTTTGGGGTGCCTGATGGGTGGGTGTGTGGGTGTTGGTCTGTCTGGTCACTGAAGTGCTGTGAATGCTGAAGTCAGTTCTGTCTCACTTTCCCCCTGCCAACACAGAGAAGTCCAGAGGAAATCAATAGAATTCTGATTAGCCTAGGCCATGGGAAGACTTGTGATTATTACCAATAAAGGGAATTAGATCAAATGATTTTTTTCTAGGGGTGGGGGACAAAGAAATCCAAGTTTAATCAAATCTGAGATACAGTCATCAGCGGAATTGCCGCGGATGTATAAATAAGGTAAAGTGTTCCTCCTGAGTGCCCACCCATCCCCTGGCAGTAGAATACTTGTATTGCTTAGCCAAACCTCCTCATTCAATTTTTAAATTGCCTATTGAGTGGATTTGTGGAGTTGCCAAGCTCTATCTAGTGACAGTAAGACCTCTACCTGCAGTACACTGCTGTCCAAAAGTTGAATCAGTTTATATTAGGCCTATATGTTGAACCATTTATGTATTCTCCAAATGGCTGAGGATGGACACATTGTTGATGATTCAATTATACAAATAATCCTATGACTAATTATCAAATGGATACATGTTCACAATTTAGATTGTATATCATGTTGGACATTTCTCTTTGGTCATCTGTCCAGAACATTTATCCAATGTGACAGTAATTAATTGAACAGGGATTCAAGGAGCATTGCTTGTGGACACAATGAACTGACCTTTCATTCCAAACTGTGAACAAACTACACAAGTTGTCTCTCTTTATTCAGAAGAGTAGAGAGAATTTTGGGTGTTGCCCTTTCAATATTCCTTACAAGTTACGACGGGAGAAATACCGGTCAACACGTGTCACTTATAAGATTCACTATTTCTGCCCGTTTGTGATGGTAGCCTGCAGCATGACTCTGTGTAGGTGATAATTTGTCAGAGAATTATTCCATGTCAGATTGGAATTAAACACTAGCACGCATTTCCCACAGGCATGCCTGCATATAATGTATTTCTACTATATAGAGTGTAGACATATTTAGCTTCAGACACCACAGACGTGGAATGAGACCTGTAAGATACATACTTCCTATACTAAGAATACTGTAGCCATAAACCAATAAAATATTTGTGTGGTGACACACTACATGTTCTTTACAGTAAGATACATATTGGTAAATAAAACCTTACAATTTTAATTTTATAGTCAGTGATTTTAAGATAATACACTTTTTCTCTGCTGTTCAAAGTTGAATCAATTTCAGTGAATATCCACTAACTAGCTTGTAAGCTGTCCGCTCTATGTGCATACTGACAATACAAGACATTGCTTCTACACAGCCCTGGCTTTGTAAATAAGAAAACAAACAAAGTGGTGCAGACCGCACCTCACAATAGTAGCCTAGTGATGCGCAGGTCGTGGTTTTTTACAACCCGCACCCACCCAACCCGTTATTAGAGCTAACCCACACCGCCCTACCCACAAAAATATGCATTCATCAACCTCCCGAACCCAACCCACAAACTGCCAAATTGAGCCTGTATAGCAATGGCGATACAGAGTTACTGATTTCTATTCATGTTTCAAAGGAACATACACTGGAGCTGTCAATAGCAGAGCCACCAATGTCTTTATATCTCTGGAGCCATGGCAGGCTACAGCAAAGGTGAGTGACCAGTAGCCTTGCTAAACTAGACTTATTTAATTGTTTAGTCTGTTAGCAATAGCAGTAGCGAACGTGACCCTCGACACTGGGCCTTCAGTGTCACCACAACAGTTTCCAATTATTTCAAGCAGCCCATCTCTGTGTGATTGGGGGTTTATCAACGCGGTTTTGAAGTGGTCGTGACTTTAGCGACGCATCCCTGTGTGATCTGGGCCACTATATCGATCAGAACCGGTGCGCACAAGCTTAACGTTTGCATAGACTACTATAGTAAAGCTAACTTTACATCACGCACGCAAAATGCATAACAAAATGCCTGGTCTACATATTGGACTGACTTATACTACTAACAGTGTAATAGTTTATCAAAACGCTTGATCGTCAGGCCTACTTTTAAGGTTTCCATAAACACGCAAACCAACCTTGCATGTTACCTCTAAATGTGACATACAACAATCTTGCCAAATGACAAAAACAATCTCGCCAAATGACAAAAACATCGCTCATGGTCCTTAACCTCTCCCTCACCCGAATAAGACTAATCGGCAGTGTAGCTATGGAAATGCCCATTCATGACCATTCGTGTGTCTGTGCTCTCCAACTTCTGGTGCACGGCCGGTCTCCTGTAATCGGCCTTACAATAACTGTGTCCTCGTAGATGAAAAGAAAGCTGCCCAGTTCAAAAACTCTGCAATCCATTCCAGGTACATTTTTCATATCCATCTACAGTCTGCGGTCCTCTCCGGAAACCATAACCTTATCGTGTTGGAGAGGTTTGTGTGTCCCTAGAGAGCTGTGTTGTCTGGAGTCTTGTTCTCCTGGTAGGGTCTCCCAAGGCAAACTTGTCTCAGGGAATGGGCCAGACTAAAAATGATTCAAAAGACCCTTATTGAAAATATAAAAAGAAGAGAAGTAACCCTGCCCGGAGAAAGCCAGTGGCCCCCATCTGGAGCCAGGCACAGAGAGTGGGCTTGCTGGCAAATGCCTGTGTGCTGAGTTTGCCACGAAGCCAAGTCAACTCTGACTGTTGTTAATGCATATGCACCGTACAGCAGTTTGGTACGTGGTACGAGAGCACCCTAGGCCGAAGTTTGATGATCGATTTTGTGATCATATCATCTCACCTAAAACCGCATGTTTTGGACACTCGGGTAAAGAGACGGGCAGAGCTGTCAACTGATCACCATCTGGTGGTGAGTTGGGTCAAGGGGTGGGGGAAGACTCTGGACAGACCTGGTAAGCCCAAATGGGTAGTGCGGGTGAACTGGGAACATCTTGAGGAGGCAACTGCACGTGATATCTTCAACTCACACCTCCAACGGAGCTTTTCTGGCATCCCTGTGGAGGTTGGGGACATTGAACCTGAGAGCTGTGGTCTCAAGTTCTTAGGTCCCTCAAGGGGCGGTAACCCTGGAACATCATCGTCCAACTGAAGAAGGAGGTCTTTCAGGATATGTTTTCCCAGAAGTCTCCAGAGGCGAGTGCAAGGTACCGACTGGCCTACTCCAAGATGCTGGAGAGGAGGGTTCCGCTGATTGTCGAACCACAGATTGAAGAACAACAATGCGGATTCCGTCCTGGTTGTGGAACAATGGACCAGCTCTTTACACTCGCATTTTTTGTTTCCTACCCTCACCTATGGTAATGAAGGGTGGGTAAAATGGCCGAAATGGGTTTTCTCAAGATGGTGGCTGGCATCTCCCTTAGAGATAGGGTGAGAAACTCTGCTATCCGTGAGGAACTCGGAGTAGAGCTGCTGCTCCTTTGCGTCGAAAGGAGCCAGTTGAGGTGGTAATGGCATCTGGTAAGGATGCCCCCTGGGCGCCTACCTTGAGAGGTGTTCCAGGTGCGTCCAGTTGGGAGGAGGCCTTGGGGAAGACCCAGGACTAGGTGGAGAGATTATATCTCCACACTGGCTTGGGAATATCTCGGGATCCCCCAGTCAGAGCTTGCTAATGTGGCTCGGGAAAGAGAAGTTTGGGGTCCCTTGCTGGAGCTGCTGCCCCCGCGACCCAGATAAGCGGGTGAAGATGGATGGATGGATGGATCTCCAGTCGGCCACGTCTCAAACAATTTGTTGAGTGTTGCCATGGGAATGGAACTCCGAGTTGAAAAGATTGAAATCGATCATTAATGTACAGTATGGTGTTAGCGTCAAAGTAATCATGATGCTCAAAATGACCCCTTGATGCTCAAATTCCTCCACAAAAATGCATAACTTGCTGGCACCGCTTTCATCTTGGCTTAACGATAACTCCACTGAAATTATGTGAATATCAATCGTTTCATAATTCTTCTCTTTTGTTTAACTTTTTTCTCTTTGTGTCCCATGGTACCGTACTACAGTTGATCAAATTTCAGTGGTTAAATGTTTTTATTCTCCTTACTGCAAAGATAGTCGCATGCAGGCCTTTAGCTAGTTCACTCTCAATGCTCTGCTTCTTACTAAAAGATCTCACTTTCAGTAGCGCTGTTGTTTTATTGTTAAGTTTTTAATAATATATAATATTTACTAAGCTATACTATATTTTTTGTATTCACTGAATGATGGTCCTGAGCGTTATAGCCTCCTAGACAGTAACGCGTCTGCATATATCCTACTAAAGAAACTAACAATTTAGTTTGGTATGGCTAATGCAGATTAGTCTATTTTGACAGCCAGGGCACAAGAGGATCTGCGCACAGCTGCTTCAGTGTATCGTCTGTGCCGTGCCGAGTGTGTGTTTGAGAGAGCGAGGATTGGACAATCCCCGCTCGCACGCAATGATTCAGTAGATATGTATTACTTGGTCGGAACTACAGAGATGTGTTTGTGCCTTTGTGTGCACATTTTGGAAATGCTTTAAAGATCATCTTCCATCCAGTTAATATCATGTAGCAACATCAAACTTTTCCCTCTGTGTGTCTGTTTTTCTTTGTCTGCCTGGGCCCTCGCATTCATTACCTGTTTGACCCTCCAGGTAACATTTTGAACCCCCGGCTCCATGCCATCAACCCCCCCCCCCCCATTCCCCCTTCCCCACAGCCCAGTATCTCCGGGGCCTAATTAGACTCGTCGTTCAGGATGGTCGTCTCTCACCTCAAGCCTGGAAACATTTATCTTGCATTTCAAACGGCCCCTGCCACAGATGTGTGTGTGTGTGTGTATAGTGTAACTTTGCACTGACCTTAACAAATTAACAGAGAGAAAGAGAGAGCGCTAGCTAGATAGCTAGATAGCTAGATAGCTAGCGACTGTAACAGTCCCCAGTAGGCTACTCATGCAGTTTTTTTTTTTGTGTGTTTTATCAAATGATACCATGGAGGGTATTTAACCAAGTTAGCGTGCGGCCAGTAAACATCACAATCCATCAGCATGCATATTTGTGGGGGGCTGAGAGTGAGTTCTGTGTGTGTGTGTGTGTGTTGGGGGGGGGGGGGGGGGGGGGCAC
>JAODUH010000012.1:169372-185281 GCA_027564835.1 Typhlichthys subterraneus | reverse complement strand
CCCCCCCCCCCCCCCCCCCCCCCCCCCCCCCCCCCCCCCCCCCCCCCCCCCCCCCCCCCCCCCCCCCCCGCACTCGGTTTGTTTTCACACTTAAGGAAGACATGAAATAGAGTGTCCTTAACTTAATCACCACCTTGTTTTACACCATTTGCATACATTTGCATATTAATTGCACTGGCGATTAAAATTGGTTTTGTAATTTTAATTAGGTGTCCACAAAGGTATATGATTAGCGCTGCTTAAAATACAGCCTGACATAACTAGCAGCAAAAATACCTCCCCTCCCCTCCCAACACACTCTGTTCTTTCTGCCTATTCTTTTGAGGAGGGGATTACTTACAAGTAAGGCCTGCTTTATGATAGTTGTTAATCTGCGGCAGATTACATATACTGCCAAGGAGATGGGCGATCTGGCTGTGGGTTTGGATTCCTAATCATGAAAGGTTTTTAAAAGATTCCTATATAACATATTTGTTGTTAACCAGTGAGCCTCCATTGTATGGAAATGTTCGGTGGAATGTGACTGTGTGTGCCTATACACACTGTACTGGCTTCCTGCACATTGTATATCTAAAAATACCTGGAAGGGTGTGTGTCTCTTTGAGGTAGTGCATACACTGACATTGATTTAATAGGTATCATACTGTAGGTATTAGTATTGGTCAGGGTAGAGTATAACAGCACTGATTTATTTTGCTCTACATTAGGGATGCGTTCTCCATGTAATGTGATATGTCATCGATGCATTGCTAGTACAGTACAGTAGTTAATCACATCATTATAAGTGACGGGACCACCTTCAGCTACTGTAATCACAACAAACGATCAATGGTCATTTTTCCAACACAGGAACCAGCAAGCGATTGGACCACTGTCAACCAATTCTGTTCAATTCTGAACATAGGCAGTTTATTGCTGAACTGAGTTAATAACCCTACCCGCTAACTTTGACATCGATTAGGTTCTCAGTTTTGAAATGCATAGCAAACCTGTATTATGAAGACATTCTTTTATTTTTTAGCAAAAGCTGCTATTTATATCAGATGGACATGTAGTGTCCACAGTCTGTCACATACTTGTCTGATCTCCACACCACGTCCATCTCTAATGATGTAGTTTGAGGTGTATTTACTCCACCACTGAAATTCAGGCCACTTAGCAGTAGGTACAGAAGTACGGTATTGTGTTTCGGCCCTAAATCTGTTTCTTTAACCTTGAAGGTGCCTTCGCTGTACTGGGTTGACTTCGTTGTTGGCAGGGCTTCAGAGCATAAAGTGTTTCCCACTCTCTTCAGACACAAACAGTTTGGGGATGGGGGAAGGGTGCAAAACATGTTTGAAGGAAGGCGGTTTTTGCAAAGTGAAATGACCCGACTTGTAAGAAAGACCCGCAGACATTTTTTCTGATGCAATTTCAGCAGAGTCAGAATCATGCAATGTACTTTTTAGAAATGTAATATTACCTCATTTTCTCTTTGGTGTGGTCTGGAAGGTTTTTGAACGACATTTGGAAGCATTTTACTCATAAAATACTTAACCGTTTAAGTGATAGGATAGTGTTTCCCGAATTTCGGGGCCCTTTGCCAGCCACAAAAGATTTAAAAGGGAGACGTAGAATACGGTACTGTAGGTTGCTTTGTAACAACCATTACACCTCCTTTCCATGCCTTTCTATGCAACAGAACAAGCTTGTCAACCTTAAAAAAAAAAAGGAAACGACCTACGATATGTAATTGTAATAGAAATAAAGTTCCCTCCATTGTGAAATCATACATGGTTCCCGTGACGTCGTCATTAAAACAATAAAGAGTCAACTTTATTGGCATGGGTGCCACACTCCGACTGAGTTTGACATGCAAAAGGGGGTTCTTTTCCCCTCGCTCTCTCTATTCGCAGGTCTTCCTGTGATAGAGCTTGGCATGGAGTATAGGCCTTCTCATTACCAGGCCTCTACCCACCTCTGTGATGCAGAGCCTCTCTGTCATGTATCCCAATCCTCAAAGCCTGTCTTTTGGGAATGCTCAGAGTCGTGGCATTAGTTTAGCCTTTATTCTCCTCTCCCCGCTCGCTCCTAAATTGCTGCTTCTTGAGTTACTAAGCTGCCCTAATAGGTACAACCTGTGCCGCCTCTGTCTCTTGCCTTCTTAGATGGGGACGCGCATCTCTCGATTGCTGTTTGGTACGCAGGGGATAAAGCACTATCCCGCGATGTGCACACACACACACACACACACACACACACACACACGTGAGTTTTGACGTTTTTTTGTACTTCGTCTGCTCCCTTCAAATATGGTTCTTATTTCTGCCTCGTCCATTGACATTAGAATGTTTCCAACCTCAGATGCTCAGCGCTCGGCAGCCCGCAGACAGGTCCGATTATGTACGTGCGCGCACGCTGGCACCCTAAGCCTGCATTGCGCCACCAATGCGCGAGACATATGTGCACATAAACGCGTCAACCTGAACGCACCAACGCACGAGCGCACACAAATTTGACTGGGGAAGATGCTTTTCCTTCTTGTTTTGCAGTGGCTGCAGGGAGGCTGAAGACGTCGACAACAATACACAGCATAGCAGTTTTGTGCACGGTTCACTCTCCGTTCTCGACCGCAGATATGCATCTTCTTTCTAGGCCGTCTTTGTGTTGCACCAACACATGGAAGTCATCCGGCATGGCAATTGTGAAACTCATGCACTATCTAGACATGTAGAATGCAGGGTTTTTTCTTTCGTCTTTTTTTACCTTTTCAAAAATGGTTACTCTATCAAACATATTGTTATTGCATAGAATTTTTTGTTTTGCATAGGAGCTACCATTTTTAATTAAGAACTTCTGCCTCTTATAAACCATGAAGTATTTTATACTGTTCTGTATAATTATACTGAAAGGTTCAAATAGCATACCATGCCATAATGCTAATACTGCACATTTACTCAGTCTCCACTTAATTCGATACATACACCTGTACGCCTGCTTGTTAATGACATCTTTAGTTCTCCACCTGCAACAGACAAACAAGGTGACCAGCTGACAGTGTCTAGTGCCGGGTTTGGGGAGTGTTATATATGGTTGATAGGATGCCACATTCACGTTTCTCCCCCTCTAGGCCTGTGAGCAGAGCTATGGTGAGTGTGTTGTACAAATCACGGACGTTTCTTACGTGCTGTCAAGCTCCATAGGTGGCGCCGGTGACAAATGTCTCGCCCCACCCCTCCCCCCTTGCCAGAGCATTATCATAAATAAAAAAGGCCACAAACAACCAGCCTTTTGCGCACTAATGGAATTTGTCAACATGAAAGAAGGGTTATTGTGTGTCTGTGTGCTGTCTTTTATTTTAATATTTATATAAAAAAGATTTCGCTGATGCCTTGCCAAAAACTCATCCCTCCCTTTGGTGAGTGTTAAGCATTAACTTGCGGCCACTCCTGGGAGTCGCACAGTCTAATGAAATTATCTCGGCACAAACAAATAGGGTCAACATTTCAAGGAGAGAACAGTGTTTTAGCTAATAGCGTTTAGCAGGAGCTCGAGGAGACAGTGGGAACCTGCTGCACCATGTCCAATCTGGAAGAACCCAGGGAAAAACAGGGGAAAATAAAACGAAGGAAAATGGGATTACAATAAGAAATACCAAATACGATATTCTGTCTATTACAATTGATTATTTAATGTTTCACGGTGATTTCTCCCATGGAGAGGCAAGCCATCTGTAAAGATATACATTGCACAAAGCTTAGATGTCCATATGTTCTTGATTGAACTGGTCAACAGATCAATGTTGGCATTCAATACCATGGGTCGGTGGGGGGGCATTTCTATGAACATCTGAAGACAATATTCCCACCCAACAGGAATCTTATCCTAGGTTATAACTGTTGTATTTCCCTTCACAACAGAGCTATCTGATCTGTTTTTTTTATGCAATTAGTCTCACCTGTGTTATCGCTGCCGACAGAGCAAGAGATGCTATTACCTACATAAGCGTGACGGAGCGTTTTGTTGATTATTGAGCGCGCCTCGGCGGTAATTACTTCGGTTTACCCAATGTCGAACCTGACGAGCCAGAGACGAGCCTCATTCTGCAGCCTTGGGCTCCAGTACAAGAAGAATACCCTGTCTTGAGGAAGGCTGAGAAGCACAGAGACTTTTCTTGGCAGCGGTATTATCACATACACTCATCTGCCAGAATCTGTTGACAGAAAATATGCCCTTTCAGCAGAAATATCCTATTTTTTTACCCCCTACAACTCATCCGCCCCCATCGCCGGCCCACCATCCCAACAGTGTGGAGGAAGGCAAAGCTTCCCACCAACAGCTATCAATAAATCAGACAAACATGGAGACGCGACCACCTATGTTGCCTCTCCGGAGACGGCACCATTATAGGCCAGCGCCAGCTCACTTCCAGAGGCATCTGTTGGCCACCTACATACTCCCCATTGTAATCCCCCACCCACCCCATAAACAGAGCGAATCAAGGTTGAATTCAGTCCATGAAATACGGTTTCAGAGGTGAATTAGAATTGAATTCCTGGTAAGCTTGTTCATCTTTGCATCATAATAACCCTAACCCATAGCATTATATAAAATCAGTCACAATTAACTATTTTCTATATGCTATCCCTCTCTATCTGAAAAGAACGATGGATGGTACATCTGAATGTTTGTTAGTGCTAGTACATCTGTCACACTCACATGGGTCAACTACAAAATAGCTCTGACAGTAATTCAGCATTTTGCTCAAGGACACCCCAATACAGCGGACTCTTGCCAATGTGTGTGTGCAGAGTGGGAGGGAAAGGGGTTCTCAGCGCTCCCCTCGCTTCTCCAGAGTTCATTCTGTGTTATCCCTGCATGTGTCCTGTCCTGCTCGGAGATTTGAGTTCAGCCTGCAGATTTGGGCTTATCCTGGCGGCTTGCGGTCCACCACTGATGTCCAGACCTGGTGGATCAGTGGGGGTCAGTGGGCGCATCCCGCCAGGAACTCCCCGCAATTTCATCCTGGCAGCAGTCCAGCCGGCCAGGATGTGTCTCCGGGGCCCCAGGTACCAACAGGGCTCAAGCAGAGAGTGGAGGGCTTTCCATTGTATTGCTGCTCCATGGATAGAGGTGGGTGAGAAACCCCCTCCTAAGCACACATCTAGGTGGAAGACTGCACAACCTGCAGGGGCTTCTTTGTTTTTGGTTCCCTAATGTCTCACCCAGGCAGAAATAACCCTCAACCTGACCAATAATACCCCCCCTCCTCCCCCAAACAACAAGAACAAGAACAACAACTGTGGAAAAGAAGGCATCGCAGGCTAACTGGCAGTGAAGGCAATTTGTCGCCGCGGCTCGGCTTCTCCCCTCTCTCTCTGCGCCAGCCAGATTTCCCATAAGGAATGTGCTTTGGTGTAATTCATCACCGGGCCCATACGGCAAGCCGCTCGTTCCGTCGGTGAAATATGAGTCAGTGCGGGGAGGCATTTTCGCACGGCTGCTACGTTGAATGGGGTATTAGTTTGGCAAGCTACTATAAGATCCTCAACACCTTTTTTTTTTTCCCCCGCTGTTGCAACACGCTGTTTTTCAAACGTCTCGAGACACGGGAGGCGCACAATAAACATCAACCGGCGAATTACAAGCTCTGATTTCCGGCGTATTACTGTGTCATAAAAGGAAAGGGAGAGAAAAAGCACAGCACTCCATCATATTATAATAATAGGCCCGTTTATGGAGATGGAGGGAATGGTAGCGAGAACATACTGTACTGTAGCTAGCTTACCAACTGTACCTAGTTCGCTAACTGTACTGTGCTGTACTATTGGATAGAATTGGTTAAGATTAGGGATACTGTAGTAACTTGCACAGTGCTAAACATTGTACAACAACACTGCTATTAGCTCTGCTGTGGGAATTGTGCTACTATGCTTAATAACTTTTATGGGCTGTACCAATGCTGATTTTTTGTTATTTATGGACACAGGTAAAATGAGAGAAGAGAAATATGGTATCATAACATACAGTATATCAGTATATCTTAGTCGTTAAAATTGCTAATTTGTTAAATTGCAAATGTGAAAATAGATTTTTTTTCTGAAACACGATTATACACGTGTGTGTAGGGGAGGGGTAGAGAACAGCGAATCTAGTGCTAGTGAAGATTGCCAACCATAATAACATTTTTGTGATGCTGGTCTCAACCACAAGGGAAATTCTCAAAAACTGTCCTTTCAATATTAAATGCATCACAAACTTGATTCTGGGAAAGTTAATTAAACAAACAAAAAGTAAACTGAACTTGAAAACATTACCCCGGGTCTCTCTTTCAATTACTGTAATAACTCAAGCAGGGACCTAAGTCACCTATAATCATTTAAAAAGGTGGCATGCAATCAATCAAAAGTTTAAACCCGTTCGTATTTGTTGTTCTTCCTTCCAAACGCTATCTCTGCTGTGGCTACAGAAGCTGATCGCATCCACCGCTGTTGGCCGCGTACGTGGTGGTCCGAGGAAGTTGGAATTAGACTTGACTCCATCTCTCATCAGGCATCACCGTCCTGTGGTTTACTTGGGGGTGGGGGGGTGACATTTAATGCACAGTCAACGACCACACGTGGAGAGCTGAAATCCGGATGGAAGGACAGTGAGAGAGATGGAGGTGGGGGGATGAAAATGCCATATGTTATGAGCACAGTGTTCGTGTTAATCCTCGGCCCGGGTCCCGGCAGGCCAACATCCGATCCTACGACCTCTGCTCTGACCCTGCCCCCTCCCCACACACACACACACACACACACACCACCCACCCTTCTGCCATGCAATAGATAGATAACTGTAGAGAAACTCAGAAACAGCTTTCAGACCCTGAGCTGAAAGCTGCACACCAGAGTTCTCCATATCCAGTCCATAGTTGGTTAACTCCCACCACAGAGCCCCAGAATGGACCTTACCTGTATAGCATCTCTGAGCGAGATGCCTGACTGCATTGCCTAAATATACTAATCTCCATTAACATATCATGTTTTGAACACCCTTGTAACATTTGACTGAATTTACTCACAGGGAAATACCAATACCATAACAGTAACAATACTATTCTATGGAGTATAGCTTTCTAAACATGGAGATAACAGTGTTACATATAATCATTTCATGAACACAGACAACCTGTATATAATGGAAATTATTGCTTTAAATGTTTTGGAATTGGATAACAATTCAATGTGCAATGCATACTCTAATTCAGTAGAATAACCAAATCCCATGTCTAGTCATCCCAACCCAAACAAAACTGGCGTTTGAGCATAAGTGATGCTAGAGGCTAACTAAGGTCAAAAGGTTGTGCATTGTATCTTATTTTACTATATAATCATTACACCTCCCCCCCCCCCCCCTTTATGTAGCACGAATTATATAAACGTAAAATGAGGTGGAAAAATTGATAATTAATCCGTCGCGGGTGACACCCGGTATGTATTACTGCCCCCTCCCCCTCAAACCCGTTTGTCTGGGCTAACATTAAGGGCTAATTTTGAAAATCTAGCGTGCAGTCAATTTCCCAGGATGCCTTGAGGGGCATAAGGTGGGGAAAATGACAGGAGGGCCTCATTTTCCCCACCTTATTTACCCCTATGCATCATCCGGCGTGCTCTCGTCTTGACACAAGTGACGGTGGGATTGAAATTAGGCTAACTGAGTCTGGCGCGCAGAATTTATGATAGCGCCTTGGTATTTGTTGTGTGAGTGTGTGTGTGTGTGTGCGCGTGTGTACACACACTGAGCACATCAGATCAGAGGCAGTGCGGCGAAACGCGAAAGTCCTACCTGCAGAAATACATCTTTTTAATAACCGCCAGCAAGGTTAATGCAGCTTACCTTGGCTTGCCGACAGAGAGGGAGAGAGATTGTGTTTGTGTGTGTGTGTGTGAGGGGGGGGTGGGGGGGGGTAAACGACGGAGGGCAGAGCCAGCCCAGCATAAAAATATGATATGAGGGTACCTATGCAGGAATGAAGGGCCGTGGCGTCTGATAGCTATTTGTTGTACAGAGGAAGCGCAAAATAAATATATAGAGGAAACAGTGGGTGAGGAAAGGAGGGGTGGGAATCCAACTCTTTAATACTATTGTGTGCCTATAACCATCTGTCACCAGTAGCCTTGAGATGAAACCAAGATTAGGAGGCATAAACGGGGAGGCTACGGTGAATCGGTAAAGCCTTAGGGGCAACAGCAAAACTGTGTATGTGTGTGTGTGTGTGTGTGGAGGAGAGGGGAGGGGGGAAAGAGTGGGGTAGAAAACTAAAACTCAAAGGCCGTCGTAGATTACAGATCGTAACCTGCTCTGACAACAACCAACGAGGACGGTAACCGTGGTCTTGATCACGTTGATGATGATGATGATGATGATGATGATGATGATGACAATGGAAGTGATGGCACCCGCACAATTTCATCATGGAGGAAAAAAAAAAAAAAAAAAGAAAACGAAATGAAAAGGCACGGATAGGGTGGAGGGGTAGTGCTTTCTTTTCCCAGAATGCCGAGGGCTTAAGGGAAGGCATTTCGTCTCTCCGGAGGCATCCACAGATATTCCCCTCCTTAAATTCACCGTGAACATTCTTAGACTCTCTATTCAGGCAGGATATTCTCCTTTTATTGCTTTTAGAAGACAAACCTCGCAAAAAGTACAGTGTCATTGCTTCTGATTCTGGAGGCCCTGAAGGGGGATAGTATCCCACAGAAAATACCCTCTTACCCTTCTGAATTATCATTATTCCACCCTACAGTATGACGGAGTGTACAATAACATAATGCTTAAAGGTTTCTAAAGGTGCTTTTTGTTGTTTTGTATTTATTTTATTTTCTTTTAGCATAATACAGGAGCACAGATATGATATTCTTTACCAATGACACTTCTATTTCTATGTGCTGCCATGCAGGACACAGTGGATGTACGTTGAAGAGCATTCCGCTGTTGCCGTGTATGTGCATTTATTTAAGTGTCTTTGTACTGTATGCGACCAAGCAACTTGTTTTGGACAAATGTTTGTCTCTGTGAATTGTTGTCACCATGTGTCATTTTGTGTGTGTGTGTGTGCGTTTGGGGGGGTGCATATTGCACATACAGTTTTCTGTTGTATACAGTATAGTGCTTGCATACTTACAAGTGTGTGCGTGTGCCTATGTTGTTTTTTGTGTATGCATTTGTTGTTGAAGCTTCAGTGTCCACATGCATGCGTGTGTGTCTGCCTACGTCTGTGTGAGTGTCTCTATGTGAGTGTGTGTGTGTGTGTGCCTGTATCTTTGTCTCGATGTGAGTGTTTATGTGTGTGTGTGTGTGTGTGTGCGGCGTGAGTGTGATTCACCCTTGTCATTGGGGTCAGAGTGCTTGAGGGCTGCTATAGCTGGACAGATCAGGTCAAAGTCCCACATCCTCTCCTGCACTGACCGACAGGCACCGCTAGCTAAATGGACTCATTTCCTTACATGCTGAAGATAAGTAGCATAGAGTACAAAGCTACCTGTAAAGTCTGTTGTAAAGTTGTGGATCATTTTGTAGATTTTATTTGCCCGTATCACTTATCACAAAGATATGAATGATTGTCCTCATGTCGAGTGTGCACACATTTGGTCAAATTGTTGGCAAATTTTGACCTAATGTAATTTATGTAAATTAGCGAGGTTAGTGCTAACGCAACTGTCGCTAAAGTAGGTGTCAATTTTTAATAATGCTAGATTTCTCATTTTGGAGCAAGTCACGTATCGAATGTCAGTTCAATTATGGACAAGACCCTCTCATATGCGTCTGGGTTACTGACATATTCTGTGAATCTTAAATTGAGACGACATGCTATTTTTGTTTTTTTTTACTTTGTATCTTAAAACCATAACTTGTTTCTGAGCCTTGGCCATGTCCTGCTAATTAAGTGTCTTCTGTATATTTTCTCATATCTCATTATTGCATTTATTTTATAATGTGCTTGATAGTAAATAGTGTGTGAATTTTAAAACACACCTCTTGGGTGCAACATAAAGGGAATATTTAATTATTTTTTTTCTTCTGAAAATGAAAGGATGCTGTCTGCCTTTATTTCTTTCTTTCTTTTTTCTCTACTTCATTTTCACCAGCACCCTCTTTGGACGTGTCCTAATGAGTTTTGAGGTTCCTAAGCAGATGCATTCTGTAATTATTGTATTTTTGTCCTAATTTTTCCCACTGTACAGCACATGTGGTCTCTACAGTCTGGTCACAGTGGGACGGAAGGGGAGAGAGAGAGAGGTGAACATAGGTGTCATAACCTGAAAATAATACAGAGCGACGGAGTTGGTTTATGGTTGATGATGTCGGGCCTTTGGTTACCATGCCAACAGCCTCCTCCCCCCTACCTGCTGATGGCTGGGCGGAAAGGGAAGGGGGGGGGGGGGGGCACAGGGCCCCAGAGTTTTAGCCTGGCTTGACAATTAAGACCTGGGTGACTGTAGCCAGGGGTTAATACCGCTCATTAAAAGAACTAGGTCATTAGCGCAGAATCAAGGCTCTTAAGGCTGGCAGGGGAGACAGAGAGGGGGGGGGGGGGAAGGATGAGGAGGAGGAGGGATGTACACTGCATCTCGGCCCCTTACATTAATTAACCTCCCTCTCCCATGTTGGGGAGGTGCGGAGGCTGTTATCATATATGCACATGGCTGTACACCAATTAATTGTGGGGTTGTGGGGGTGGTGGGCCTAGTTTGCAGTCTGTGGTCGCACTCCTGTGTGTGTGTGTGTGTGTGTGTGTGTGTTGAGAGAAGGAAGGGGGGATTCGCAGGGGTCTAATGTCTGTATGATGAGGTAGGGTATTAAAATTAAAAAGGGAATCATGGCAGAAATCAGCTCTTTTTAGCACGGGGTCGGGGCATTTGGGGGTGGGCAAATAACAGCCGTGGAAATTAAAATAAATAAGTTTGCTTGAAACCCGCACCCCAGGAACCAGTGGCCCCAGCTGAACCAGAAGGGGGGTCTGGCCGTAATTCATTTTGCGGACTTTATTAATAAGACGGTACACAGGGGTCTTTGACCTTGTCAAATGAATGTGCTCCGAATTAGCAAGAAAGACAAGTGCCCGTTTAGACGTCACTGACAGAAGCAGCCGTATCCCGGCCCAAATGTCAACATGAGACACCGCATTGCCAAGATGAGTGTTTATTGCCACTTGGGGACAGAGCAATATCAGATTAAGTGCATGTTTTCAAACAAATGTATCAAGCTGAGAAATGCACACGTTTTATACAGCAGCTGTAATTGAGACAATAGCTTGTTTAGAACAGTGCATAATCTTAGCAGAATAACATTGGTTATGAAAGTTTAACTGACAGCATACCTTTTTATACCTGCTTTTCAAATATCTCCATTCTGGAAATATATACTATACATTGTCAGGTCAAATAAGCAAAGCCCAGAATCAATCAAACAAGAGACGTATGAAGATGGGGCTTGCTTCATAGCTTTCAGCGGGAGGCACAAAGGTCTATAATGGCTAATGACCTCAATAATATTCCACAGAGAATTTAACTTTAATGTCAGCAATATCTCAAATTATATCTCATTTTGAATCCCAACTCCTTATACAGTAAATCAAGAGGCTCTGCTAGGTATCCCTGCCTTCATTTTCCTCTATGAAGTATTAACAGTGTAAAAATTTGGGGGGAGGGGGTAAATTAGCCGTAATATCAGGCCCGTGTGACAGTGTTTTCATCTGCTAATTTCTCAAGCGCCGTAATGAGACGGTACCGCGCGATGGAGCGATTTGAATTTAAATGATATAATACTTGAGATAGCCGTAATTCGCCCATACATATTTAATCTGACATATTATCTTGCTCTCACGACACCCTAATATGAGTGCTCTGTCGCTGTGCCAATATCGAAGAGGGAGGCGGACATTGTGGTTTGGGAGCCCAGGTCTTATGATATGAAAGGCAGAGGGGATTTTGCTTAATGTCATCCATGTCACTTTAGAGACTGAGCAGTGGCGTTAAACAGGTTTTGGTATATACTCAGTATACAGTATACGTCCGGAGATACTGACTAACGATGCGCTTATTGATTCTGTTACTTGTAGTCTCCAACCTCACTGTTAATGTTTTTAAACAAAACATACAGAGATGTACGTGGCTGTATGGAAGGGTAGAGGCTGGTGAAAGACTGATCTGGGGGGCGGGGGACGGATACACTATAAAGGAATGCTACAAACCTTAAACATGTTGGTTCTACACATACCTGTACATGTAATTGTAGCCGCAAATATAGGAGGTCCCCTTTAAATGTTCACAGTTGCATCACAAATACATTTGAATACATGCTGTTATAGGCCCATTTTGGTTTAGATGCACAGACAACATCCAGTGTGTGTGTGTGTGTATTTATATATATATATATATATATTTATATATTCAGTATGCATCCTCCATTGCTCTGTATGCAGTGGATACATATGCCATACAATAATAAACCATACATAATTTACACTGTATTACTCATCGTGAGTCATACATGGTAAATTACAAAATAAACATGGCAGACGGCTGTCCTTTTATCACAATATTCCTTCGGGGGAACTCTCTGGACCTGAGTCGTCGTATTTCCCATGTAGGCCATAAGCATTGGCGTGTGCTTTTGTGCCAAGAGATAATTGTAGCTATAGGAGGGTAAGAAATAAGAGATTTGGTCAATTAACCAATATGGCACAGCTGAGGACAGCACCTGTGCATATTGACGCTCTGCTTTCCACAGCGGAGCACATAACATGGCCGATTACCCTCTGTAGTATGCCCGATCCAGTTAGGCCTATTACATATCCCCTACCTGGTGCAAGGCAGGAAATAGCACGAGAAAGGCATTGTGGTTAATTGCTCTCTGGGTGTTAATATGCACTTGTGTTTGAAGTGTTTAATTTTCGCCCACCTGGTGTAATGATAGGCAGATTGCAGGCTGCCAATTTTTAACAGTTGGATGAAACCTCAGTGGCTCTGCGAGCATGAACGTTGCATTAGAGTGCGGTGGGAGCCTGCTGTTTTCCTATACGAGACACAGAATCTAACCTAAAATTATCTGTTTACCGAACACAGTCGAGTTATCCTGCTGAATGGAAAGCCCTGTTTATCCATGTGGGGGAATGAACACAGATGACTTTGTACCTCTGTCTCTACACCTGTATCACAATGAAATGTACTTACAGATTAAATGTTAAATTTTCAACAAATGCATTGCTTAACAAGTGCTATGGTATATTTTAATACCACAATTACAAAAATGCAATAGTATTCCTTTAACATAATTTCAATCCAGCTTGACACTTTTTCAATGCTGAATACAACAGTATTGTAATGGCTTGTGCAGGATTTGTGTACTAAAATTCAAGGCACTATAGAGTACATACTGTCCAATTGTTGGTTCAATACAGTTGCAAAGCAACAATCAAGCAACAGATTAGCTTTATTAAAATAAACTGTATTTAGGTATAGTATACAGATGCCTAAGGGTATATTGAAACTGCTCTAGCTAACATTTTGGGTAGTCTGGTACACCTACACATACCTTAGAAATATCACTTTAAATGCTATAATCAATACAATTTGAAGTACAGTATAGTGAATGTGATAGCACTGCAGTTCCTCTTTTTTTTCCTTGGCAACAATACCTAAAACAAAAAGTTGTTTAACAGATGTCAGTTGTTGTGTTTGTCTCTGCGATTTTCCCTTCGCTCGTGCAAGGATCTCTTCATCAAAGAGTGTTTATCCATCTAAAGTGCTTAAAGGCTTTTCAAGACGCCTGACGATTTGAACACTTTCTGGATTGATCTGACAACTAAAAACACCATAATGATGCAAGTCTGTGTAAAGATGTGCAGCAACCCAACACAAATGCATGTTCTTGTTGATGTTTTTATTTATGTGTTTTGACTGTTTGTCTTTATGTCCACTGAAACATGTGTAACATTCCTTTACATTTGTGCAGGTAGAAGCAAAATTGTGTGTGTGTGTGTGTAAGGCTGTATCAAGTCTTTTGACTTTAGATTTTTCTTTCTATTTCAGTCTTTCTTTGACATGCTTTAAAATGTATTGCTATCTAAATGGGAGTGAGAGGAACGTTCAGAGACAGTTGGTTACAAAACAGAAATTATTTCACACCTTGGTCTGATTCCTTTGAGAGGAAAGTATTGGCTAAATGACATGATAGGCAGATTTAGCCCATTCCTTTCAGATCCCTTCAGACAACACAACTGACCACACAGATTTGTATGGTAGGGTATTATTAATACAGCCCAGGTAAAGCAATCCCTTTTTTTCATGCTGTTGTTAGAAAAGTAGTTCCTGTTCAATTTGGTGGTAGAGAGAGGTAAACACGTCCAATCGGTGTGCCTTTTAAATAATGACACATCATGTCCAGTAGTACAGTAGATACTGTAGAATGGGCTTGCATCATTTGAAGGTGCGCTCTTTTATGGCATTACAACGCCCCCTTGAAAATCTACAAGCACTTATGTGGTAGAAATGTACAGCCAGAAGGCATCTGAGTTCAAAGTGAACATTTTAGTAATGTAGTTTAAGCCACAAAGACAATTCTGTGTAGCTTTTTAATGTACGTTTTTTAAGGTTTAAAAACTCAACCAAACGTAATAGAGACCAATATTTACTATGCAGTTTCACCATATGCCTATAGTTTAAAAATGCATTTGCCTCTGCAAAATAATTGCTAACGCTCACTCCTGATGCTGTGAAGTGGCAACAGTATAGATTTTTCATAGCTGTACTTGGGGTTCCGGGTCCGGGAAGAAGGTTCTAGTCGTCGCTCTCTCAAGACCTTCCACTTTCATTTCCAATGCAAAAATAGGGAGCGTGGCGTCTCCCTCTGAAGTCCCGACTTCTGGCCCGCACGACGCACACAGACGCTGCGCTGCAGAAGCCAATCAAAAGACCTGAATTCTATTTGTTTTGTTTCAAGGGGAGGCGACAAAGGGAGGGCCTCAAGGTCTTCTTCAAGATGGCTCTGAAGCCGCAAGGAGAGTGGGGTGGATGGGGGCGGGGGGCCGGGGGGGTTTAGGGACGGTCGAGGCTTTAAAGTGTCCGTCCTTGGTGGGACCTTTGCCGCCATGCCAGGTACACAGATCTTTACAAAGGTGGGGGCAGCTTTCTTCATGTAGCATGTGTGGTTGCGAGTTATTAATATTCTCAAAGCCAGAGTTTGCTTCCCCAGGATTGAAATAATGGATGATACTTAAAAGGGGAAGAACTCATTTCAGGTTTTTAATACGGTAAGCCTGTTGGAACCAATTATTGGAGGTGCTTTTGCCATTGTCGTCTTGTATTTCTCCTTGAGGAGATTAGCTGGGACCGTTGAAAAGACCTAGCTGTTTTCGCGATTTTCGTTCGTTCTGCGATTCGGCCTGAAATGGAATATTTTCCCCCTCCTTTATCGTTCTGCGGAAGGGTAGCGCAAGTGTGTGTGTGTGTGTGTGTGTGCATTTGTGTGCATGGAGTTGTGCGTCATCCTAGCATGTGCACCCCTCAAGATCTACTGTGCTGCACAAAGTTGGCTTCACAGTCTCCCTAATTATTGCAATTTGATCCTAAAGCAGGAGCAGTCTAATCCTACTGTACTGCAGGAAGCCTGTCTCGAGAAACTTTGGTAATACATTTAGACTGGGAACTGGAAAACATAACGCTATAACACAGAGAGAAGTCTCGTTTGATTCTCCTGTGGGCCTACCATGTGAGTGTTTTCAGACGAACATGTCTCATCATTCAAATCAGATTCAACTTTATTGTCATTGCACATACAATACTGAGGAAAGGGAACATAGTTAGCATCTAATCCAGAAGTGCAAAGAAGCAGTAAAGTGTTGACAAAATAATATGAAAATGTTATATATTTGTTATATTATAT
>JAODUH010000012.1:134672-162391 GCA_027564835.1 Typhlichthys subterraneus | reverse complement strand
TAACAGAGACAACCTATCTAGTAGTAAACCACACGAAGAGCAAGGTGCCATACTCACAAAACTCGTCGTTGATCAGTACGTTGTTGTTGGTACCGGTGCTAGTAGCTAGCGGCTATCGCCGAACGGCCGGATTATTCAATTGCACGTCTTTTACTTATTTTACTTTAATTCACTTTAAGGTTACAGTGAATAGTGTGTTTAGCACGTACAGACCGTACAGAGATTTAATATTCTCTCTGATCCGTTTCCCCGTGCGTCTATCAAAGTGCAGCAGCAGTTCAGTCGTAGAAGTGTAGAAGCACTTCCGTGTTCGTCACTCAGGGTGTTACATATGAAACAAAAGGGTACAGTATACCTTTAAACATAATAGCCAATTGCTGCCAATTTCATACTTGCACATTTTATAATATGTTTGTTATCGTTATGTTCATTGTGTCATTTGTGAATTAATCTGGCTAGTAGCTACATATTTGCATTGTATGCTTGTACCTGTTCTAGGCTTCTCTCATTAACTGCCCCCATACCATATAGGCAAAGATGTTGTAGATATTATATTGTCTTCAATAGAAGAGAACAAATGCCTGTGGACCCATCAATCTTTCACTGTCACACTCTCCAGTAAATAACCTATTTTCAAATCAAACTGTCTGGGGGAGCATTGAGAAATTGTAGGTGTCGCACAATAGCTTTCATTTACATTAATGGACTTGATTTCAATAGGAGGGGGGTTCATATCAAGCCTCATGGATTCTGCTGTGATTTTATTCATTTCAATCGAGGCGTCATTGTTTGTCGTTTTGACGCAGATTCAATTAAAATCCCATTTAGAGGGTAATGGATTAGGCAGTGTAAACTTTATATGTAAGATATGTTTTGACTAATGGGACAGTATGAAAGGTCTGTTGGTCTTCTGTCACTAGAAACCCCCACAATTGTGTGTGTGTGTGTGTAATTACTGTATGTGTGCATTTCTTGTGTACACTGCAAATGCATATGTGCGAGTGCACATACAGTGCATATAATAATGCTAAATAATACATGTTAAGGTTATTGCGTCCTCTCGTGTGTCTATAGAGACAATGTGATCTCAGCAAGCTTTGATTCATAATTGCAAGTCTTTTGAAGGAATTAGCGGCATGTAATTCTATACTTACAGATTAATATCCACAGTGAGGCAGGTTTTGCCGGCTTGCATTAATTAGATTTTATGTTGAAGAGTGTGTGTGTGTTTATTTTTTGTACATGCTAAATGCATTAGCCTATAATGTTTAAATCATACAGTAGTCACTTTACGATGCTTTTGAGTCATGTTTAATCCTTTGCATATTTGTGCACTCCTGCGCGTCCCTGTATGTGTAACAAGCAGAGTGTACGCTCGTTGTGCACCCGCAATAGGCGATACTATTGATAATGTGCTACGCGTTGACTTTAGACCAGGTTTTTACCGGTCAATCGTGCAATAACTTTCCACTGCCTCAGGATACAGTAGCAAAGCGCTAGACCACACGTCAACATACCCACGGGCGCACACATGGCCGCAAGTGCATTTGCTATTTATTCCACCTGGTCGCTTGAAAGGAAAGTGACAACTGTGTCGGTCTGAAAACTAGACATTTGCTATGCCCTATGCCCTACAACACATGATTAGTTGCTAAAACTGTGCCCGCACACGTAATATCCGTTACAGGACTAATTTACAGTAAATTACAATAATTCACAGTTATAATGTTTTTTCCCATCTTGGTCACCTGCGAATAAGGCTCTGCCAATACAAATCCAATGGGCTCTCATACAAGCCTGCTAATTCACCCAGAGGAGTTGAGTGGAGTGCACACAGGCACTCACACCGAATGTTTTGCATTAAAAATCCTTTTGAGGCCATGTAACTTTGAGAGAAATAGAGACAGAGAAAGAAATCACAGTTTAATAATGCACAACGTGAAACCGCACAGAGCAATATACATCTTTAATTACTAAAGTGACTAATATCTAGGTTTTTGCTTTGAGGTTTTTGTCCCATAAAATATGCATTTATTTTCCCCCTACAGCGGAATATCCCCGTGGAATACACACCTGTGTCTGGGAGAGCTAATGGCCTTTCAGCAAAAAGAATTATACATCTAATGACATAAGTATGCTGCCGATTTAATTTAAGGTATTTGGGATGCAAATAAGTGATACCAAACTCTAGAAAGTTATACAAATATTTTGTATTTAGTAGGCTACTGTACGTTTTCCAAATAAATCAACATCTGTTCCCAAATTCTATAAGCACAGCCAGGCTATGTATAGTATTTGCAAAGCATAGTGTGTTTTTTGATGTACATACATATATGTACTGTGATCTATGGTTGTTTTTTTTTTGTCTTTATCTCTTAACTAGCACATCATTGTTTACTTTAAACACAGTCTAATCCAGTCAGAGTATTCTTCTGCATGTAATTCACTTCATTTATTTACTTTTAAGAAACAATATCACAAAAGAAACCAAAAATATAATAAATGAATGTTTGGATTATATAATAGAGCATTTGCAGTAGCATACATTTGCCAGAACAGAGCTAAAGTATACATTGAATTCCTGTGTATTTGTGTGTGTATTTGAGGTAACAGAGTAGAAATTGGTTGTTATTTGACAAAAAGGAAGATTTCTTTTGTGCAAAGTTTCTCATCTTCAAATTTGCCTGTCAGTAATCTGAGAGCCTTTCCTTTTCAGGCAGGGCTACATTATTGATGGCACTGTCTCAAAAGTGTAGTGGAAGTACTTAAAAAAGAGAACACAATATTTGTTTCCAACCAGCCACCTTGTCTCCTGAGTGTGCTGATGCAGCCCGTACCTTAGTGTTCCCTCATAAATTAAAGTTAAATGAACACAAACTCAGAGCGGAGGCAGAGAGTAGTTGCGGCCTTTAAGTGAAGAAATAAGCCATTAATCAATCATGCGTCTCTACTTTGCCGCCCACTTGTTCGTTTTCAAACCCAATGTCCATGGGAGATGCTTGCTAACTGCCGTTTTCAAAAGATCCCCGTACGCCCAGAAGGAAGAGTCAGCCTACCTAATTCAAACTATTTTGAATTGGGGGGGGGGGGGTAAATTATTCTATTTGACACAACACAGTTTTAATGTTGATGTTGTATGCTATTTCAATGTGCAGATATTTCTGTTGGTGCACATACTGTAAACTCTCTCACATTACCGCAAGCTATAGCTTTTTGATAGGAACAAGACCTAATGAATAAAATCTATGCAAGTTTGGCTCAGCAGAGTGGGTGAAACCACTGAACCCCCCTCACTCCTCCCCAAAATAAAACAGAGAAGCTTTTTGCACACTCTCATAGCAGGAGCGTTCCTTATTGGGGAAAGTGTTTACTGCATTTTCTCAAAAGTTCAATCAATGCAATATGATGTCAGTTAAAGGTGACAAAAACTCAAACACTACCATATGTAATGGCGCTGCTTAAAACCCACAGAATCAGAGTTTGGGAGTGGAATGGTCTGGTGCGTGCCAAAATATGTGCCAAGCGCCCATATGTTCAGTGAGGTACGTTTTTATTTTTTTCATCCTCAACAAAAGTGTTTTACAGTTACCTTGTTGGAAATGGATAGCAATTTAAATTTCAAATGTTTTCCAGTTGGTACGTTTGGTTAATTAATCCATAATTGGATTGTATTGACCCTACTCTGGTCTGCATTTTTGATTTGGTTTGATCAAATATGTCCATATACAGAACCTCTGTTTCTAAAAGCATAGCTTTAAAAATCTCCCTTTTCAGTTCAGACACTATTTATACATGTGTTGTGATGATTTTTAGGACACCAAAATGTTTGTTCCATCTGTTGCCAGGGCGCTGGAACTGCCCTTCACCCCTTTACTACTGGTTGCTGGTAAATGTTTTGAGGGATTCTATTTTTGACATGAACTCATTTAACTTTTTCAGAAGTGCTCCAAATAAAATAAAATAAAATAAGTTACACATTCTAAAAAGCCATTATATAGCTTACACAGTTTTTAAAAAGATTAGGGACAAATTACATCAGTATATACTGTATGTAAATATGCCTTTACATCATAATCGAAGTAAGAAGCTTGTTCACAGGCTACAGGTTTCATAGCATAAAACATCAATCAAGTCCAAAAAGTATCAGTCTCAGAGCAAAAGAAAAAAGAAACTTCCTCGCTTAGCTTGTCGTTTTCCTAGGGCCTAAGTGTTAATAGCATAAGTCTCTATTGAGATGATTTATACACAAGATGGGAATGTTACTCTGGCTGTGCTGTTTCATGCTCAACCAACAGGAAATAGCTTTGAGGGGACCCAAACCAAGCAGGGGTGAATTAGGCATTTCCTCTTGGCTATTGTTAACCCCCGCAGCACTGCTTTTGTCTTGTTTTTTTTTCTGTTCAGATCTGACTGTAATAATATAGCACCGGTTTCTATTTTAAAATGTTTCTTTCATTCAGCATATTCTGTTTGTTTCTCTGCAGATTTTCCTTCCTTATACAGTATTTGATTAAAACCATTAGGTTTGTACTTTTCTATGGTATGTTGTTTAAAACAAAACAGCAAAACTGCTTGTGGCTTTGCTCATGTTAGTGGTCATAATCTCGGTTGATTTCCACTAACGACACAATGCTGGGGACACAGGTAAGCACAACATAACAAATGACAGATACAGTACCCGAGCGTAATCTTCTCCTAAATTAATTGCCACTCCTCCGACACTCCATCCCACTGTCTCCCATATCTCTCTCCCCCATTGCCCGGACCTCCATCCCCTCCTCCACCGAGGAGAGACGGCAGCAGGGGTGGGGTGGGGGGAAGGGGTGTGTGGGGGGGGTGTGTGTGGGGGGGGGGGGTTTATAAGGCGCGAGTCTCTCCTGGCAGTCAGGACCGGTGAAGATCTGTGACAGATGGGGCAGAGTCACAAAACTCCCTGCCTCGGGCCAAATCCAATCCAGTCCCTCCAGAACTTTTCCGTGGGGGATCCCATGTTTACCTGATCACAGAGATGTGGTGTGGGAATGTGTCTGTGTGCATATGTGTACTCGACAGATAGTGGCTGTGTTTGTGTGTGTGCGAATGTGCATGTGTGTGGGTTGGTGGGGAAGCGAGCTTCAGAAAAACTTGTGGAGGAAGTTGAGGCCTGGCAGGCTGGTTGTCACGGCCAACACAGACCCCATCTGCCTCAAACCTGTGGCGCCCTTAGAGCCCCACCCCTCCACACACACACACACACACACGCACACACACGCAAACACACACACACACACACAGGAGGAATTGACGCAGGCCTTCAAACGTGCCGCGCCTCGCCGCTGTGTCATGTTGCGTACACATGTGCACGCGCACACACACACACACACACACACCCACAGTAAAACCATGTATGAATGCAGCTTATGTGTCCCATATGTGATGCCACATTGAATTTCCGGTTGAAACTGCTTTTTCCCATACTTTTTGCTCTGGGGGACATTGTGCTAAGATACTTCTTCCAAGGAATTATCTCTCTCTCTCTGTTCTTGTCTTCTATCACAATACAACAAGAAAGAACACTGCTTCTTCAAACGTTTGTTTAGGGATGTGTCTCAAATCGACCACTAAGTAGACAAAATAGGATGTCGGACATTTTGTAGCAGCAGTGAATAGTCACTGAAGATTGTTTATATTAAAGTCACTCGAATAGAAAATAATATTAAAAGCCTTTATCAACAACATATTTTTGTCTGTTTTTGGCCTATTATTAGTTTTCAACTCATATAAACCAGTTATAAGAGTCAGAGTTTTGCAAAATTAGCACCTATTATTTGTTAATTTGCTAATTCAGTACTATAGTTACAGTATAGATGGTAGGTTTTTGGTTCCTGTGTGTTTGTATGAGGTAGCGGCCATGTAATATGCACACAATTGTTCTTTATCTGGGGCTATTAACTGAGCATGCACACAGTTTATGCTCATTCAAGGTTTAATGCCTTACTCTTTGGGTTTGAAAAAGATTTTAAAAAGTATTTGCCTTGAATTGTTTACATCTTTGTAGCAATCTCAGATTTTTAGATTGTAAAATATTTTGCACCTGCTTGATAGAAACCACTGTAACTGTTTATAGACTGGTATAGCACAGTGCTGATGAATAATTAATCATACACAGTAGCATTTTGTAGTTTGGTGTTCATTCCCTTGTTTCAAGGCTCTATACACTTGACTACATTGACAACACAAGTTGACTAATCTCTTTGTCAATGCAGTTGAGTTAACAACTCTTCTGCACTTGGAGACTTGTCCGTTATATTAACTAGGCCGCCGTCGCTATGGCAACAGATGAGGAAGTGAGAGTTTTTGACGTCTAATTGGAGAACAAAGGTGTACCGCCTTGGCGGCTGTAGACGGGCCAATTTCTTCCTCGGTTTTAAGACCTTCACCTTTTCAGCGCACTCGGTAATTAACACCTGCTTTCCCAGCATGGCAAAATGGCGCATTGCGCCAACAAGCATTAAGTGTGTGTCACCGTGTTCAGAAAAAAAAACAAAAAAAAGCAGCTTCATTAGTAGCATTGCCTCTGATTGCTAACATGTGCAAGGTTGTGTGTGTGTGTGCGACACTCCATCTCAGATATATTTTTATTCATATGTATGGTGTGCCTGCTTGATTACTGGGATAACAGGACTTTTCAAAAGTTGTGTACAACAAACTAATGAATGCACCTAATGCACCTACTCTAGATGCAGAAAATCCTTACATGCCTGTTTGAAAACCAAACTTATCTCATCGTCAAATATAACAACCGTACTCCTTTGTAAAACATTGAAAATAATGTTTTCTAGTTATTTAGTGGTTAAGCATAATTTAACACACATACTTGTAGAGAACTACACATCAGTATGTTTAGTTATTTTATATGGCGGTATAGATGGATGATGAGCTAACCACTAAGATCTGAGAATGACGGTTGCTATCTGTGAGGAATGATGTTTTATTTTATATATTTATTTTTAATTGGCTGCAAGTATCAACTCAAGGCCAAGGTTATTATGCACAAGCTGTCCACATACAGTATACCTATTGTGTATATCTAGAGGACGTTAGCAACCTGATAGCATACTGTACTCGACACACCAACTACATAGTATCTTAATGCTATACTTTAAATGCAGCCAATGCATTTTAATTGTAAGCTATCAATAATTTTGTGGGCGTTATTTTGGTCCAAAGCGTTGAACATTTTGATGTAATGAGGACCGTCGTGGGCAGCATTTAAAGACAGACATATTTAGGGCTGAACTCAAGAAACATCTACACAGACAGACACAACTTAATTTGAATTAGATTCAGTTAGACTCAAAGTTGGTTGTGGCGGTATACATTCTCACTCCGTTAATGATCTCCTATAAACATGCGGGGTGAATAAGTCAAGTTTTGGGTCTGCATACCCTTGTAATAGCCTCGAGTTACTGTCATATTTTTACGCAGCGCATGTACTGTGTGGCTGTTGTTGGCCAGGAGCCGCCAACAGGCTCATAAGCAAAGTGAATCAAAACTCTTGACTTTGGGAGTCTGGAATGCAGCCAGATTCATCAGACCTCTAAAGAACACCCTCAGATCGTTCCGTAGAGAGTAAAATGAAACAAAAAGTAAACCTCAGATTCCTCTGACCCTGCACACTTGCATAAAGACCCCACACAAATATTTAACACATTTTTGTGTCCAATCTCCCTTGCAGTCAATACCTCCCCTCCATATTTCTTCATTCCCCTGGTACTCATCAAATTCTACACCATGCAACAGGAGAGTTTGGGGGGGAGGGTTTGGCAAAGAACCCAGTCTCCCTGTACCTCAATCACCCCCCAGCCTATACAAACACACACACACGTGCACGCACGCACACACAAACACACTCACGTACAGTAAGGACACAGCTCTGCTCAGTTTAAGATATGCATACCACCATTTGGGGGTCGAGACTACAAATTGTGTAACTCACAGAAACACATAGAGAGAGAGAGAGAGAGAGAGAGAGAGAGACAGGTGTGTACCGGACATACTGGCAGTCACGCTCCTTTATCACCTTGTATTCTGACCGGAATTCAGTCCTTGCCTGGCCAGGCTTCTCCCATCTGTTCCCAGTGCCCAGACACCTACAGTAGCTATCATCCTCGCAGATAGCCCACTGCAATACAATCTCATCTATCTATCTATCTATCTATCTATCTATCTGTCTATCTGTCTGTCTGTCTGTCTGTCTGTCTGTCTGTCGTTAATTCTTGTTGCCATGTGGGGATTAAGGAATCAAGTTATTATTATAATAATAATATAATATTATATTATAAATATTATTTATATTGATTTATATTGGTCTGTTATAGTAATCTACACTTTATTGTAACTTACATTTACATGTTTTAAACATTTATATTTAAGTTTATTAAATAGCAAACTAGAGATCTTTGTGAAGATTTGATATCTTTCAAGAGTAATGCTAATAGCCATCTTCGGCATTAGCCTATAATTTGACCCGCTGATAAATAATATGCATTAATTCGTAGCATTTTGAAATTAAACTAACCATTACATTTACAGTATTGTGGTTTCTCAACATCGATAAGATATTCCTCATATTAACATTACAAATCCTAATTATTGAGGTTTAACATCTCTGTTTGATCTTGCTTCTTCAGGGACCCTTTCACCACACACACACATTTACCTAATCTTTAACCTCAATGACACTCAAACTAATCCACATATGAAACCCAGAGGTTATTTTAGGAAGGTGGATAATGTATGGTTTTCTGTTTGCAAGGTTGCTATGTTGAAATAAATACTCTATTATGAGGGGCAATCCCACAGTCAGAGATGTGGAGGCAAAGCCCCTTCGCTACAATATAGGGAGGTGGGTTTTGTATTTTATTAAAAAAAAGTATTTGGTGAGACCCACAATTTGTCTCAGTGAACTGGTGGAAAAACCTTGGGCTAAAAATAAGTGCAAGCATAGGTGTGAGTGTGTGTGTATGTGTGTGTGTGTGTGTGAGTATGCTTGCAATTGAATAGGAGCGCGTGTGTGACTCTAGAGGGTGCTTAACCTTCCCGTTTGTGCCTGGGATAACAGCCGATGGCAGCGTACACCTTGCTGAATACCTCTAGCAGTGGAATTATATATGTGTGTGTGTGTGTGTGAGAGAGAGAGAGAGTTCAAAAGTCTGTTACCTCTCTACCTATTGGACTTAATAAAGAAGTGTCTGGAAAACCATTACCCCCAACAGCCATGCAGAACAAATTACATTTAATGGGGTTCTTTTGCCCCTACAGTCGTTTTCACCATTTGCTTCAAAATTTCAATTTAGCGCTTAACTCTAAGGTTTCCTTTCAATGTATTATGGAGCAATATTATACCAATTACGCCGTCTGCGAACATTAACTTAAAT
Source organism: Typhlichthys subterraneus (assembly GCA_027564835.1). Classification (NCBI taxonomy): domain Eukaryota; kingdom Metazoa; phylum Chordata; class Actinopteri; order Percopsiformes; family Amblyopsidae; genus Typhlichthys; species Typhlichthys subterraneus. Next base: position 152,972 of record JAODUH010000012.1, on the reverse strand, counting down.
ACATTAGCACAATACTGGAGCAAAATGCAGCTGCTTGAAACAAGCGTTGTTCAAAAGCAATGGCGAGCAAATGATCCGAGACACGAAGCTCACGCAAAGAGGCCTCGCCTTCGGAGCGCAATTATCGCGTTCTCTTGCGCTTTTATCTTATCTGTTGTGTTTTATCTTTCGTATACATCTGGACGAACTTGTCACCCTCATTTAAACACCACGCAAATTATCAAGTGATTATCACCGCTGAGGGTCAATGTTATGTATGTGCCATTTGGTAAATGGGTTCGTCCGCTCCCTTTACATTAGCACCGCTTACAAGCTAGCCAAGTCAGGGCTAAAGTCAAACCTCAGCAGAATTAGCAGTGCACATTTTCTCATCGAGCCTCAGTACCTCTGGGCTTAATGCTGCATATGAAAACCATAGAATATTTGTAGAAGTTGGATAGTCACGCAGTTATTTCATTGTTACATAAGTTGGTGTGGCAAAAAAAAAACTCTCTTTTGTAGTGGAGGTACAGTTAGCATGTTGGTGGCGTCACTTTAGCCAGTGTGCACACGAGTTTGACGGGACATGCGGCATTTGGTGTGGCCCCCCTCCCCCGAGAGGAGGGGAGGGGGGCACCCGGCACCCAGATGGCTGGACGAAGACCAAGCGCGCACTGGGCCACGTGATAGGCAGCATGCCACTCAACTTCCTGTGCGAGCGCTCTGTCTCTCCCACCTCACTGTCACAGCAGTTGGTGTCACTAGCCATGCCGTCTGCGTGAATCAGGGGGCCCCCCTGTCGAACAGATTGGCCAGTCTGCAAGGATCACTCGCAGAAAAGTCTTCTAATCTGCCACCGGCTGGCGAGGCCACGCTCGTATACACTGTCTCTTTCTCTACCCAACACTCTTTGTTTGCTCTGACTGTCCCCTCTCTCTCTCTCTCTCTCTCTGAATTTGCTCAAGCTTCAGAATTTACTTGAAATTGTGAAATTTGGGCGTTTAGAATTGTATTTATTTATTTTAAAAGTGAATCAAATATTTACAAAGTCTATCAAAAAAGTAGAATACAATGCATTATAAAGTATAATGATAATGTTTACACTGCAAAAAATGTAATCTAAATAAGATGATAAATCATCAATTAAGGGATTACAGTTATGCTTCGCTTTTTAAAGATATTTCTTCTTACAATACCAAATATTTTTTACTTGTTTTCACAAATCTCGTCAAGTGAAATTTTCTATATACTATATATATATATATATGTTCCTGTTTCAAACACCTTCTTATCAAACACCTTCTTTTGTAAATGGCAACTTCTATTTTTCATTTGTTTATTCATGGACTCTGGGCTAAATCCGTAGTGAAAATCTCACACAAAACCACTATGTACTCATTATAAACGGCAGCCAGAGATGCAGCGCGGCCTTCCACTCCTGTTAACCCTAAGCATTCTGGGATATGTGTTTTCCTGATGCATCCTAGCTCAGTGCTGCCTTGTCCGGCCCGCATGTGCGTGCATAGCCTGGCGTAGCTGAGAGATGAGGTCATCACAACCATGAAAGTGACTGTCTGGAACCAGCCTGCGGCACACGCAACAGTCCCTCTACTGCTGGCGATGAGGCTGGCTCATGAATGCCTTCCTGCTGGATATGTCCCTTTCCACCAGAGCACACACGCACTGGAATGCATCTGTACGCATAGACTCAATTACATCACACACACACACACACGCACACACAAGCCCATCCACATGCGTTTTGTACGGGAGCACACACACACACACACACACACACACACACACACACACACACAAGCCCATACACATGCGTTTTGTACGGGACTTAAATAAATGTTCTGGCTAGAATTAAGCACACACACAAGCACACACACACACATACTACATACAAGATACTGACACATACACATTTCACATGCACTTACTTATGGAAACACACACACACACACACACTGCCATCCCTAACCCCTCTCTACAGTGGCTATCATCCAAACTCTTCAGCCAGAACACTTGAGCCTTTCTAGGCCAGCGACTAATGACTCCATACAAACTGGCACAATGTCTACGCTCTTCTCCATCTCAAATGCCATCTCTCTCATAAATTTTATTAGAGCGCCAGTAAAACACTGGGAGGCCTTACTCTCGCCTACAGTGCTGTCTGACTTCGCTGTGACAAGCTTAGTTGTCTTCCATTTTTACAAGGAACGCTTTTCCTTTTAGAGCCCTGGCCTGTATGTTTTATGAATTGATATTGCAAGGTGCCTTTACAGTATAAAACAGTATTATGTAAAAGCAAATCTGTGGTTTTTGTTCACAGATGCTATAGGTATGTCACTGCTGTAGGTATATGTGTTTAACCTCCAAATGTAACATGGCGTTGTAGCTAAGCTACTGTAGCTTGTTGGGTTAATTTTAGTCATGGCATTATATCATCAACAGAAAATAAATTAGAATGTGAAATTGGACTGTTATACAGTAGCACACAGTCAAAACCATTTTTGGCCAAAGCTCTTCAAATGTTTCATAAAATCCTCCTACATTTGACATTGCAGCAAGCAAGTTATTTTTGATTATTTGGATGGCCAGTGAATACACTTATGTACTCAAACTAATATTGTAAAGTATGTTGAACTAAGATGTAAAATGTATCTAGGGCATTGTGCTGAACGTGTGTTCACTCTAACCTACAGGTGGTTATGCTGAACACTATGCATGGAGGCTTGTCTCGAGGAGGATTCAAGAGGTTGACATATGGACGTGTGAATGTGCCTCTTGACTCGCTGGTGAACGGTCATGTAACGCACGCTATCAAATCACATTTTCAATCGCCCCTGACATCTTCAGTGTTGATTATCCATCTCTTGTGGCGGGAGACAGACGACACTCTAAATACTGTCAGATATGTTGCGCCGGAGAGCCAGTGATTAAAATGTGACCCTTTGTCTTGAGGAGGAAGAGTTCTGGCTCTTTGCGTGTGAGTGTCTGTACGTGTGTGTGTGTGTGTATGTGCATGTGTGTGAGTGTGTGCGCATGCTGTTATAGCTGCTCTGTTTTTCTACAGGTTTCAGTTGCTATTTAATAACTCTTTAACGCACTTCAACCATGCACAAGACTGCTCAAACAACATTTGCAACATGCCTGGCTTCATGCTTCAACTGATATCAGACAGAAGCCACCTGGTCTCTCTCTGAAAACCATAGCACCCCTACACAACACAAACAGAATGCTCTCTAGCTAATTCACTCATACATTCACACATATAGCTATATGCTAGCTATTAGCGCCACAGTAAAGTGACCTCAGTCAAAGTGTGGTGCATTCTAGTGTTGCTGTAGTGCGTGTAGCCTGGATGTCTGGATGGCAGGAAGGACCACCAGGTGCACAATCTTCACCTCGAGGCAGCCAAGACGCTCTTCTGCTCTCCAACCTCCCCTCCCCCCAACCCCAGGGGCTTGGGATGCCACTTCCAGCCATCGGTCCAAAAGACATTTTCAAGTGTGCACTTCAAAAGAATGATTCGGATTATATTTGTGCACAGTCTATCCTAAGGGGAGTCTTTGAAGGGAAACTTTGTGCAGAGCCGCTGGTGGCCACTCTGTTTGTATGTGTGTGTGTGCGGCTTTTTGTTTGTTTATCTGTCTAAACCCATTTTACTCACTGCTTTTGGCCACCCGTGCTGGTGAAACCAGGAGTGTTCACCTCCAGCACATGATCTCTCTAGAGAAATGGTGTGTGCATACAGTACCAGAGCGGTATGGTTTCAGAGGTCATCTCTGAAAAAATAGAAACATGTTTTAAGTGTGTACTTTAGTGGAAGGTCCACACAACAGCGGTAGCTTCATAGGGCTAGCAGAACCCCAATATTCAACCGAAGCGTGTAGAGCAGCAGTTTAGGAACAGTGGGGTGTTATGGGTGGGTGGGTACGTCGTACAGGTGCTTGATAGTGTCCCCCAGCGCTCAATTGAGCAGTGTCCCTATATTAATCTCTCTCATCTGAAGCCTGTAATACTGTCACACTTTAATTAAACAATGTTTTACACCTGCATCGCACGTAAGGTCAAGTAATTTTCTGTCACTACCGATAGTTTGGCATAGGCACAGTTTATGACTAATTTCTATGTAAACGTGGCGCATACATCTCACATAAAAAAAATATACGTGAGGTGTATTATCTACTGTTCTATATTTCTGCATGTAGAACGGGTCTCTGCAGCGTATACGCTCAAATCAACGCCTTGCTCTCACGCCTAGTGTAGCCGGTTCCATGGATGATTACAAATGATAACATGATATAAGATAACAAATATGTTCAAATCTATAGCCTAAACAAAGGCATGTTTTTCTTCACTGTGTAAAATGCGTCTGCGGCAGCCAGCAAAGGATTGTAATGTCATCTCTTAGTGCCGCTAACACATTCTGCACATGTCACAAGAGTGGTGCAGAGGTGGCTGCTGATTACCAGCTGACAAGCATACATCTGTAGGACACCTGCACTGACTACTGCCAGGATGCAGAAACGCCAGTGAAAGAAGGGCGGGGGGGTTTAGAGGGAAAGCCAAACAACAGCAACTCTGGCAGGCAATTATCATAATTAAAGCCGCATCAATTAAAGGGGTCAATCACCAGCCCGGCTGCCACCGTTCTCCCGCAGATGGTGAAATCGGTTGGAGGTTCCGGTCTCCTCCCCGCTCCGCGCCGCGCCGCAGAGAGACGGAGAGGTGGAGACGGCACACGGCACTTTGTCCCTACACTGTGTTTAACGCGCAGATGCAAGAGCGCACTTTCCTCTCCGGCAAACAAACACACAGGATGTTAATGCACAAAGCCCCCGGTGAGTGTTCAGAGGGGAAACAATTAAATATTAACCCCCAACGCTGTGTCAGGATATACCGGCCCCTATGCAATATCACAGGGTTGAAGGGTGAGATAGGCAGGAACAGTATGACTTCAGGAGATGTGTTTGTTAAAGCTACATATAGCATAACCTGATCAAATGTTCAAAAATCTTTTAATGACTGTTAGTATTGGAATGTCTGCTTTCTGTCTTACCACTATAAACAAAGCTATGAACATCGGCAGTTCTATCAGTTTTAAAAAACAATCTTGAAAGCGTTTCGGGAGTTGTGGGGATGTGGTACCATTGGTAGACAGCTGTTGATACTTAAGTTGTCAATGTGTTTTCCTTTTGGTTGAAAGACACGATGGATGGATGGGATATGAGATCCTCTAATATGATCTGGTAAATAAAGAGCCAAGGTGTGACCCTTTGTGGCAAAAGTTTACAGGCCTCTGCTTACGCTGGATGTTAGAGGGGCATTGTGGCTGCTTGGGCGTGGGCCTTAGTTGGGGGGTGGGGGGGATCAACACCTCAAGATGAGAAGTGACACCGTGGTTCAGGGGTTAATTTGCGTAACAGGCGGATTTGCATACAAATGAAAAATGACCGAATATCTTCGTTCTCCGCAAACTTTCAATGTCATCTGCATCACGCGGGCCCTATGGGTCCAACACCCCCCCCCCCCCCCATCTCCGCCCCTCCCCTCGAGGCGTTTGAAGAATATTCATTGCTTGTGAAGCCGGGGCACCTTGTTTGCTATTAATCTCCACCGCAGGTCAATGACTTAATTTGCTCAACTTTATCGGCGGTGCCATTCACTCTTTCTTTCTTGCCCATCGCCCGTCCCTTTCCTTTGTAGAGCTCTCCAAAGTGCTCTCATTGCGTCTCTTCATAGAGCCCGGCTAAGCTTTTTAATGCACAACAAAGGCACAGTAACTCTGGTCTCTGAAAGAGTTTTGAAGACATAAATGAATTACTTGAGAGGGAAATAAATGCCGGTCCACTAGATTGCTACCCTCCCCCTCCTCGGTTCTCACTCAACTCCCCCAATAACTTCTGGAGAGAATTTCTTTCCAAACTGCTTTTCCCCCCCTATTTCTCCTCCTCCTTGCTTTGTGTTGATTGGATTGTTTTATTTTATTTTTAATCCGGGGGAAATTACTAAAGTTATACTTTTACCCACAGGGAAGGAGAATAAGATTGAGAGGGAAATATATCTGCATTTATTAGCATGTGACAATACACACATTTCACTGTTTTACTTGCATTTGGATATTGGGGTCACAATTCATGTAAATGTTTGCGTCTTTATGCACTATAATGTTTTATAATATAGACAGAAACTTAGCTTTTGCGTTTAACACTGCTCAGCACCTCTGTTGTGTGCAACTCAGACCCTCCCACTCTCACTGATTGGATCAGGCATGCACATGACTTTCCTTGTCTAATTGGATGACCGGAACACAAGTGCACACATAAGGAGCATCATCAATACAATTTCAAATTGAATTTAGAGATGGCAAAAATACTCGTTTACCAAGTCGTGCAAAAGTATGGTTTCTCAAACCGAGTCGAATCTCATGGGGTGAATATCTTGCCACGATTTAAAACCAAAAATATATGTTTCGAAAGGTTGTAACTCAGTTTGAAATATTACAATCTAGTAAATCTAGTAATGAAAAAATATTTTGCAAGCCTGAATAATAATTTTATAACTCTGAAAACATATTGTATTTGAGTTTTCCTTCTGCACAACGCAGTGTTTTGCCATCATTGTCAGAGTTTCAAACATGGCACTGTTCTCCCGGCATATTTGTTTTCAGGGTTTGAAACCTTGTAAATGGGGTTCTGAAAAAGGGGTGCATATTTGCAAAAATGTTTTGAAACGTTTTAACCTGCGGTTCGAAAGTGTGCATCTTTATATTTGCACTGTATTGTAGACATATTTCAGAGCTGCAAACACTCACTTTTCAGAGATTTGCTCCCAAGTGTCACATGATTCCTGGCAGCATTCTCTCGTAGATCTGGTTTGAAACTGTGAAACTATTATATCGACAGAAGCCAATATTCGCCTCCCGTTAACGTCCATTATATAAAGAGTTCAACACAGTTGAACTGGCCGCTGAATTCGCAGCCTCAACCAACAGCAAGGATGCGTGTGTGGCTGGGCTGCAATTGCAAGGATGTCGTTTTCTTATAGCAAGGCAGGATGGAACGGAGGAGACTGTGGTTATTGCGGTGTCTAACCATAGAAATACATCTAACTAGCCGGTTTTGTACAGTTCCTACTGATAGCTGCAAACTGCCCCCTACACATTTTCCCTTCACAAAACAACAACCGCTCCGTCAAAACCGTTATGTTATTTGTGACCAACAATCGCTCACACAGACTACATCCAGGAAACGGACTTGGACTACAGCTTTATATACAATATTTACGGTTTTGAACATTAGGTCTTCATTTCTGACATGTTGTGTGCAAGCATTTGTAAAAAAAGATAAGATACATAATTTTGGTATTGGGTAAGCTTAGAGAATATTAGCATTTTAGAAATGCGTTAATTGACTGCATATTGTGTGGAAACAACATGAATTGTGTTAATGGTATGGTCATGAACTGACGGATGTTGGCCCAGTTGTGTTTAGAGTTCTGAAAATGTGACTACAGATTGGACAAATGGATGTTAGCGGTAGAAAAAAAACTGTTAATAGTCTACTTATATTAGCACAAACTATTCACATGCACCATATTGGCATAGAGGATAATGAAGAGATTCGCTGTAGCAGTAGTATCAGTAGTCGGGCTCCGGCAGCAGTCACTCGAGGCAACTCCATGTGCAGTAGTGGGGCTTCAGCGTTCAGTGTCAAACAGCATTCGATCAGTTCTCCCACAAATGCAGTTTTCACACAATAAAGTATAAAGTCAAAATGATCCCACTGAGGTACAATGGGGCTTTAAACTATATTTGCTTGCATGTTATACATACAAATGTTGCCACCCAATGGAATTAGCTTGCTATCATACACTGGCTAAACCTACAGTGCAGTAACATTAGTTATCTACATCCCGCAGGCTCAGGAAACAGACAGAAAACACAAAATTACCAGCTTCATTAACTAGCCTTCCTCATGCCTCTAGGAGAAAAGTTAAAGAGGTGAACCTAAGACAAGGAAATAAGAGAGAAAAATGTGTGTGTAGGTGCGTGTGCGCGTGGGGGTGTGCGTGTGTGTGCGAGTGTGTAAAGTGCAAAACAGCGTCTGGAATAGAAAAGAGAAAAAAAGAATGCTTGTGAACCATTGTTTGGATCTTTATGCAAAAAACTCCTTTGTGTTTGAAACTCTTGATCCCCAATAGGCAAAGGAGGGGGAACATATTGATCTGTGTTTGAAAGCCCCCCCTTTCATCAGGAGTCTCCACCTTCACCTTAGACAGCGCTCAGGGTCCCCAGTCAGCAGCATAGCGGCCCTATAGCGGCCCTGAGATTAGGCAGGAGATACCCTAGCCCACCCCTGATAGCTGATAGGTAGCCATGCAGCGGGAGCTGAGGCTGTCTAATTAGCGCTGATCAAAGCCAAACACTTTATCCCCAAAACAAACCTGCACATTTGAATGTGCCTAGGAGATGTGGAGGGTGGGAGTGGGCGGGGGGGGATTTGAGCTTCAGAACGCATGTCTTCTTTTTTCCTTTTTTTTAGGGCCTCGTGCTCTTACTAGATCTTGGTCTGCTTGGTATACATAACTGTTTCGACACGTGGCGCCATAGCAACATATGCATCTGCGTGTCACGTTTACGCATCTGAGGGGAGAAACGTGTCAATATTTGCTACATCTGTTGTGCCCCTTCCTGTTGTTGCAGCTGACGTGAAGTTTCACTCAAAATCTGTCCCGCTACGCTAGCCCCTGCTAGCCCCTGCTAGCGTAGCCACGTAGACACGAGCCAGTCTCTCTAGCAGGAAAATGTATATAAGATGCTTCGTACCGAAAAGAGACTTGACGTTGTAATGATCCCAACCAGGAACTATTAAAAAAGGAAGTGAGGTGTCAGAGTGAACATAGTTCTTATGGAACAATACTTCAATCAGAGTCAGAGTCAACAATAGGTGGGAGCTGGTTGACACATAGACAAAATTGTTAACTCGTCTTGGACCTCTTGTGACCTTTCGATTCACCGACCCACCTTCTGATTGTGGTTCATTGGCTTAACTCTCTGCTGTCAGGTTTCGAATGCACTGCACTGTTTCTTCCTGTCAATTAAAGTGCACCCGCCGATACATTCTTCAAATTGATTATCTAATTGGCTTTCTCAATCAGAATAAAAGTGTTCTCCATTAAGGTCTGTAAGGGTATGAGGCAAGGGAAAATTGATGAAGATGGCAAAAAGGCACCCCCGTTTGTGCTCACGTGTCAAAACCTTATCCAATTTACTGACAGGCATGCACCACACGTGTGCAGAGGCCAAGAATTTGAAATTTGATCACATTTCATACTAGCACCCGCGATCCCTGAATGCCGTGTCCCAGGAACTTTGCATGCTATCAAATACTTGCAATAGCGTGAATTTTGCAGAAAATTAATTTCCCATCAAGTCTAAGCTTTTATTGACATCAAATGTTTTTAGTTTAATTTATATTTATTAGATTAACATATTTGCAATATCTCACATCTATACTGAGGCATAGTCTTAATGAAGGGAGTAGCATTTTGCATTTGTTAAAATATTAGGTGTTTTTGCTGTTTAGCTTCAAAGTTTCAACCAATTTCTTTAGTGACATTTTTAGTCAAACTACTGCAACCTTGCACTATATCTGAAGTTTGTTTGTGATTCTAATTCTATTATAAAATCTATGTAGATATTTCTGATGACAACTCTGTCAAACCACACAGATGTTTAGCGTTAAAGGGTAAATTACCAATTAATTATGTACATTACCAATGTACATAATTTTCCTATCTCTCTGAACTGTGTTTTTTTGTGAGGAAAATCGGAGCAGAAACAGATTTCTCTTGCATTCTCCACTGCCGATCACGTCATATTTCATATTAAAATTTTAACTACAACTTTGACTATTTTGAGTACTGGCACTTTTGGTATAATCAAATGAACACACACATAATGTGTGTGTGTGTGTGCGTGTGTGTATTTCCAATGTGCATTATGAGGATGGAGAACATTGTACTACAATGTCACGTGCATTATATCCATATAAAGATGTTAGATGATATATTTCTCCAAAGCGACATTACACCATATTGTGCACATGGGGATATTTCAAAACATCATGTTTGTGTGTGTGTTGTGTTACCTCATGAAATGATCTTTATTTGTTGATAGAGTACCCACGTGTTGCCTTATATGACAGCTTTAAAGCCTGTGTGTGAGTGTTTATTTGTGTCGGTATTTGCACGGTTGGCCAATGGGGGTGTTTCTTATTGCCTGTATGAATTAGGCTTTCCCTGACACAGCGCACGACTCCTGACCCAAATCCAGCTGAAAGAGAACATGTGACCTGCTTAGTATGTGTGTGTGTGTGTGTGTGTGCGTGTGTGTGTGTGTGTGTGTGTAGGGAGGGATACATTACTAACCGCAAGAAAATGCTGCAAGATATTGCCTATAATTGACCTGAGTGTGGAGTAATTACTTATAGTTCAGCCCTCTGCTCAGGTGGATTAATACTAACAAAGCAGACGGTGTTGTGTGGAGTCATAATAGTTCCACTGTGGGGTTTTGACGCTTTAATATGCATGGTTAAATTATACATATTCAGAATACTTTCAGACTACTGACATGTTAGTGTACTGTAAGAATTTCAGGAAAATTGGCCTCTTAATGCAGACACATTTTGAATTAAGTAAGTATAATATTGGTAATGCATTTTCGTGACACTACAGTAGTGCAAATTACATTTTAGATGTTGTAAAGACACAATTAATGTCAAACTATACAGTACAGTACTGTAAATACTCGACATGCTTTACATTCACATTTTGAGTGCTGCCTGCATCATTTTAATATTGGAATAACATACTACAAATAGACTAGAAATAAATTCAGACAGCTTATTCCGTAGCCAATAGACACATATTAATCGTGTGTGTGTGTGATTAAATTACACTATGCATTCCTCTCCTCCATCGCAAAGACCCACATATGTATACTGTGTGTACACACACACACACACACACAGATGCAAATGTGTCTATTGGCTATGGAATTAGCTGTCTGTCCTTGTTTGTAGCCTGCTACCCCAGGATAAAAGATGGCGGCAGTGCCCTTCTTGCTCTGCCCCACCAACAGCCAGGCAGCAGTTTTCACCAGGAAGGCTGTACAGCATGCATGCTGTACAGCAGGAGAACAATAACCTGAAGTTCCCTCACATGCCCTCATAGCTACAGCATCAAGACAGAGGCTGCCATTAACAATCTGCCAATATCACATCCTCACTTGTATTGTAACGTAATCTGCCTTGCGTGTTAGAGTTAATATGTTAGTATATAGTCACATTTCAGAGGGTTTCTCCATATGTTTGCAGTGGTAATAGACACATTAAGAATTGTATTGTTGATGTGATGTTGAGTAGCATTTACATGGCTCTCATAGAGTCCTCTGGCGGATTAACAGTTTCAAGCTGTAAACAAGGCACATTTGGCCTTCTGCGCACTTGGAATGGGTTCAAATCCGAGCAGCGGCGGTATACGCAATTACACATGCCTTCAGTGCGACTGTGAGCGAACATACAGTAGCTTGCATATAGAGACGTCCTCGATTTCAATTTGTTTTATGCTAATGATAATAATGCCACTAATTCACAGCAGACACAGGACAGGAAGGCCTAGCAAAACAAGCTTGCTCCTGCCCTTTAATATCATCCATCACCACAATTCTCTCCTCCATAATGATTCATCAAACGGTATCTCTGGCTGGCCGCAAAAGGGCCTGGAGTCATTAATAAAAGAAGAGAAGTGTCAAAACCCTCTGGGATTTATTTTTTATGTTTATCTATTTTTTTTTTGTCTTTATTTCTCCATACTAGGGCCTACTTATCATTGAAGCGTGCAGAGAAACGACAGCAACATCTGAATGGAATCTCCTCGTCGGATTTCAAGATCGCGAGTACAATTCTGCATGAAATTAGGGCTCATTAGCATCACCAAGAGTCAAATGACCTTCCCCTCCACATATCTGAACCTTGGAAGTGAATATATTTTTTTTATTTTTTATTTCCCTCTCTGTTGTGAGTGTTCACTGCAGGGAATCTCTCCCTCTGTGATCAGTGTGGCTAAACAGAGCCATGATGGGCCTGTCATGTTTGTGACCATGTGTTGAATTAACAAATTATTCTAAAAGTTTACATTAAAGAAAAAACTGTTTACATAAAACAAAATTTAAAAACATTTAAAATGAACGGAATGCTCCTCGATTTGTGCGTGGGAATTGTCGATGCGGTGGAAACCGGAATTAGAAAAAACATTGCTGTTTTGGTGAGCACCTGTATGCTGAGTGGGTGGCACCCATTCTCCCTTACATTCTCGAGCACGGTTCACGGTTGTGTTCCCATCATCACTGAGCTGATATCGGCAGGTGCTACGAGCCAATGCAAATAACATGGACCATAACATGTACCATACTGACGGATGGAGACGTGGGTATGCAGATCGCCACAGATGCTTAAGGCAGCGAGGGAGCTGTGGAGGTTGTAAGGTCAGGCTAATAAACAAACAATCCATCGATTTCCCCCATACACCTCTCTCTCTCTCTCTCTACCCCTCCTCCTCCACGCTCTCCCCCTTGGCCGCGCGGTGAGTCTCCCCACTCACCGTAACATCACGATGTTGCTGGCAAAAGGGAATCCCTCGATGCAGCACTGCCTCCGCTGCCTAACGGAGTCCCTCAGGGCACCTCCCAAGGGTCAGTTAACAGAGAGAGACTGCCAATCATATTTATTAGAGGAAGTCGTAGACTATGTTCACCCTCAGATGATACAGAAGTGACTAAATGATCGGGCCAGAGGGACTACCACCCCCTGATCCCCCCAACACACACACACACACTGTGGGGGAGAAGAGACAGGTTGATTTTGTGCACTCGCACCCTTTGTCGTTATAACGACGATTTTTTTTTGTTTTTGTCCTTCCTGAGTACTCTCTCCGCAAACGCAGAGGAAATCGAAAGTGCTTTGTGTGTGTGTGCGTGTGTGTGTGTGTGTGTTTTAATCCTTTTAAGCCCTAATTGGCCTCACTTTACTGTGAAGTGAGTTCAATCTGCGAGGAGATGAAACAAGTGGAATAGGGCGAGAGCACCATGGCGCTGTGTTCCCAAGCATAAAGTCAACAGTTTTTCAACTGATATCCCTGCTCATGCAGTCGCAATTAAACTGCTTGGGGCTCCATTAAAAGGATGTCCCTTTTCTTTTTCCACCCTCCTCCGCAATACAACTACACCTTTTGTCTCTATTCAAGATGAAGCAATGTGAGTCAAATCTCTGGGTGTCGTGTCCGTACAAATGCAGATTGGACGCGATCGCGGCTGGCGGCGGCCATGACAACGCATCCTCTCGTAGAGCTCAAGTATTGAGTGGCACGCGTATCCCTTACAACATGAGCAATGGTGATTGGACCTTTTTGTGTGAAGTATTTCTTGTGGAACATGACGTTGTCGTGGTAGTATACCAAGATTAGCGACGATACGGTAGTATCGATTGCAAGTTTATTCCCCCTTCGTGAGTCCAGTCAGTATCTCCAAAGCTTTGATTTCTTTGTGCCTGTCTTTATGGAGAGAGGGAGAGAGGGAGAGGCAAAGGGAGAAAGATACAGCACATCTCCTTGAGTGACATTTATGTTGTCATTTCGCTGTTGTAAACTGAATGCCACAACAGTAGCCGATTTACAGCAAGGCAAACAGGCTGACAGTTTGACATCGGGCCTCAAGGTTCAGGCTGAACACCTGTAGCCTATATTAATACACATATACACAACAAATATGAAGTATGCAGTCAATATATGCATATATTATGAAATATAATTGGCTAGTATGATATTAAATGTAGGCCTCATTTGTTCTCAGATAAAAAATCATTGCTACTTCCATATTATGTTAAAACCTAGTCTTTAATACATTTTTCTTCTGTCGTGAGCAGTTATAGGTTGTGTGTACTGTATGTCTATGTACAGGACACTGTAATACACATATGTTTATTCATTTGCCTCTTTATTTTTTAATGAATTGAAAACCCCACCAGAGAATCATTAAATCGTGCACAGTAGCAGACGCAAACCATTTACATTGAAGCCGGCCACAATCTGAAAAGATCCCCCAATGTAGGTTAGAGCTGCAAAGTTAATATGCAAATGTCCTTATCTGCCGGGATTCACAAACAACCGTCATCCTGATTGATTTAATAAACTGCTTTTATCTTTCAAAGTGTTAATTAGGAGAGATGGGCCTTGCTTTGAAACTCCGCCATTTCTTTGCAGCGCATTCGAGAGCTTTCAGACAAAGACAAACTTTTCTCTCCCTAGCTTCAATAAAATAACTTGCTCCTCCTCTGCATTTTTACCATTTGGCTTGGATATAACTCTATTCAGACACAATTGTGATAAATAAATTTTAAAAAAAGACTGAAAATGACACATCGATTAATAAATTCCACCCACTGCCTGTATTTCTCCCCTTTCCCACTAAACCGTCTCATGGACTGATCTGGAATGTGGCTGTGTGACGCGAGACCCGCTGGGTGATGGCATGAGAGCAGGGAGCCAGCACGCATGACGCAGGTGCTGATCGCTGCACTGTGGCGGTGTCTGTTTTAAAGGCACACTGCTCACATTGTGCGTCCTTTTGGCAGTTGAAAGCGGATTCATGAAATACATTGTTCTTTCAGTGTGAAAAGAGCCTGTCACTCCTGCCTAGTCCTCCCCCGTACACAGCTCACACAGTTCTCCTCCGTGCACACACTTCCGTGGACAGGTGTGTTTCAACATGAACGACGAGAGCTATAATGCAATCAAGGACTGCTCCTTTAAAGCTGCTGTACTGTCGGTAGGATTTGACAGTTGCAGTGAGAGCGGAGATAAGTATAAGAAAAGACAGCAAAATTGTTGCACCTGTAGCTGTGTGCGTGCCTTCGTGTGATTGACAGGCGAGGTAGATTTGCCTGACCAAGAAAAAGAGGTCCTGATTGGTCAGAACCTTAAGGTAACTGGCAAAATCTAAATCGAAATATTGAGATGGTAGCTTCTGTGAGAACAGTTCACTCACTGATAGCTGACTGATGTCTATGACATTTTGCACTAAATGTATATGTCTAAAACCCAACGTACAGTATCTTTAAGCAGGGGACTAGCATGTTTGTAGTTTGGACAGTCTAGGGCAGAAGGCTGGTCATATTGGAATGCCGTATGCCAGTGACAAACCATTATGGGATTCCCTCCTGGTCAATGGGCCACTATGTGAAATAATGTCCTCACCCCACCCTAACATTACTGTTTCTGTTAAACTAACCTTGTCGAACCTGTTTGCACTAATGTTCTGAATTGACGCGACTGGACACTTTGAAGGAATGTTTTTCCTCCTCGCCTTCCCAAAGCAATTTGTATAATTTTCAACTGCATATTTGAATTCTCCCATCTATCTTTGATGTCTTATTTGTGTGATTATGTTTCCCCCCCTGCTCGTGAAAGCCAACCAATACGAATGTCAAACCACTTGTGCGCAGCTGGGACTTTTGCTTGTGATGAAAGTGAAATACATTCCGCTAAAACTTCAAATAAACATGAAATGGCGAGACGTACAGTAAACAGAAAACTGGAGGTACGCAAACTTAAAAACATTGTTCATGTGTGTTATCGTGGATCCCATCCTCTCATGAGAGACGGCACCATCTTTCAGGGGTGCATCACTAAACAAGTTGATAAACAAGATTAAGTTAGTCAAACCAAGCGAGCAATCTTAACCTGAACAATTAAGACAGAGACAAACTGCGGAGCTGGCAAAAATGCTGCAACAGTAACCATGCCACCTCTAATTATTGACTGGCCCCTGGCTCCCGCAAAAAGCCTTCATTATTCTTTCTCCAGTAATTTGTATTTGCCTGACATTCATCATATATTGTTGGTAACCTTTAATTCATCTACTGTTAGCACTTTTGTCTGCTGAAGTAAGGCGTTGAGCTTGTTTGGTTTCCTTGATGCGGAAGCAAACACTGTAAATCGGTACAATGTTTCGCCTGTAGTGTCTCTGTTTTATAACTTACACCTGCTTCTCTAAAATGTCATATCAGATTTGTTAGGGTTAGATTTTACTTGTTTTGTTTAAGTTTGGTAAAGTTTAGTTCAGTGTACATAACGATAAAGCAAGTGTGCATAATTTAAGATAATGCAGAAATGTGCAGGCACTGTAAATTGAAACAACAGGGAGCTTTACCGCCAAATATATTGCTTCTCAATAGTATCACGCCACGCTTAAATTTCGTAAGTACCTTAATCAGGTCTCAGTGCCTTGGCCCCTATACCATAGCAGTTTAATGCTGCGTAAACAAGAGCCATGCAGAATAATGTACAGCATTAAGATCAAAGCAGGGATTGTAATTCCTGCAGGTTATCTCAAAGGCCAAAAACCATGGGCCGTGATCATTTGTCAGCACTTTCCAAGCCTAGTGGATAATTCACTTTTTTTGTTTACTTATGTTATCAAGAATGAAGTTCAGTTTAAGTATGTGACCAATTATGGTACAGGACTTGATGTACAGGGCTTGAAGGAATCATTTCCAGTTCTATAATAAGCTTGGAGTATTCACACCTGGTCTTGAATTGCCATAGCAACTTTCACAGCCCTTGTATCGAGAAATATACGTCACTCTGGGAAATGTTCCATGGTACAAGAGAGAATCTATAGTGTCTTTTGTACAGAAAGCATGAAATCCACTATTCTCAGATTCTGTTTACTGTGTAATATGTAATAGAGTGAGAGCTGTGAGACAGAAGGCCTATCTACACATTTATAAACAGGGCTACGGTTTCTACCATTTCTCTACCATCTCTATACTTTCATCTAGACATAATACAGATACAAGCGTATGCCACAATATAGAGTAAATGTTGAACACTAGAAATACATATTAGATACAACCATATATATTTTTAATATCATGCAATATTACACTGTTGTCATTTATCAAGTACCCTAGCGTACAACATGTAAATTAAATTGGTACTGGCCCAGCAAGACACAGTTGCACATATATTAAGCATATTTATGAATATTTATATTCCTGGACCTTTTATACAACTGTATTCAGTACAATAACCTACTGGGGTAAGATATCAGTCCCCCATCACTAGGCTAATAGAGAGCAGTAATCCTCTAACCCCTAACCCACTAATCTCTACACAGTTCACACGGTGATATGTGAAGTATGTGGGCCACTGCAGGCCCCCAGAAAGACTGTGAGGGAAACAGTACATGTGAACAGACGGCATCCTTGCAGGTTTCCTGTCAATGGGAAGTGATGACAGCACCGCGATGATGATGATAACGTTAGCGCCCGGCTGCGACGTGCGCACACCTTGCGACAGCCTCACAGCGGGTGGCCGTGCGTTTACACGACGGCGTGCTGATGGCGTACCCCAGTATGTTCACAGATAATTGACTCTGGGCTGTCTGCTAGCATGGTGAGGAGATGCTAGCATCATTTAGCTTCAGGCCAGGAAGGGAACAGAGTCTTAGAGTGGTGGGTTTTGTGTGCTCACAATGATGACGCTTTGAATCCTGAGAGAATGAATCATTTCTTCCTCTTTTATCAAATCTACTGGCAAGTCCTGTGGTGTAAATGGGAAACATTGTTGAAAAATGAAAATGCATTCTTTTGCTTTAACAGGGATCGCTATTGTTCTTTTGTGTGGCATTGGTATACAGTATAATTGCCTCATGCCTAAGAAACACATTATTTACACTGGTTTTACCTAAAATTTTTTGGAAATATAATGTTATTTTATTTTCCAGGGCATATAGTATTATCTACATCATTTGGAGAAAATTAGTTAATGATAATCATATTACTTAGCTATTATTTCTGCTGATTGACCCAATTGAAATCTAAATACGTAAAGTTTGGAAAGAAAAAAGAGTAGCTGCTGTTTATTGAGTCACAGTTATTCTAACAGGCTTTTGTTTTCTGTTGACTTTAAATGGACAGTAGAATACATTTTCATGCTTTCACATAACTCACGCGAATGGCACATTTGCCTTTTAAAAGCACCTACTCTATTGTGCACGCATATACATGCAAAGCACTTGCTAATCATGTGGCTTTGGCATGGCAACAAACTTTTAGATAATCATGATGCAATCCCCACATCGTGGCAGTCGAGTGTCGAAAAAAAAAAATGGAATCTTTAAAGAAGAGGCGTGTCTCACTGTATGAAAATCCAATGTAAATAAGCTTTCGCCCCTGTGGTACTTGAACT
>JAODUH010000012.1:129672-132172 GCA_027564835.1 Typhlichthys subterraneus | reverse complement strand
AGCTTATATAAATAAATAGCATCGGTGCCATTGCATCTTTAAGTTTTACATCGCGTCATGCTGTTCTTTATCCGATGACTTCCATTGATAATGCATTGCCTCAACGTACTGTACCACTGGCAGTGATATAAACCCTGAGTGCCCCCCGTATTTATCAAATCTGTAGTGTGCTAGAGGGCTAAGTACACCTTCCCTGCTCTTTGACTGATGCACATATTTTTAACAGGACACGAGGCATCCAATTATTTCCCTCCACTTCTCACTTGTGTTTCTTGGAGAGCGCTATTGAAGTGATTGGCTGCTGAAATGCACGCCGACGTCCATGTCTCACTCACGCACGCCACACACACTCATGCCACCAACAGTCATTTCTAAACTGATTTCCTGCACAGACTCACCTCAAGTGTCTGCAGTCGCTTCTTGTCAAGGCATGACGCCCTGTAAAGGCAAGTAAGGGCGGGGCACAATTCCTCGTCTCGCACCTTGGCTGATTTTTGATGAGCACTGAAGCGACGCTACTGTATGCTGAATTAACACAACGTGAACCTGGACGCCTCAAAAAAGTGGCAGAAAATTGAACGTCGGTTCTCTGCAATTGTTTTTAACAGGTGCTTTGTCTTAACAGGTAGTTTGGAAAGTGCCTCATTTTAGCTATGCGGGAGAGAGGCGGCACAATTTGACCATATCAGAATAATAACGAATAAGTATCATAAGAAATCACCAGCCTTCAAAAACCCATTTCATTAACTTTTCCCTCATTGTATGGAACGTACAGAGCTCGTCGCCACGCAAGGTTAATTCTACGGGAGAGTTGGTGCATAATATTTGCCGCTTGACGACAGGAAGGTGACAGTGTGACAGACGAGTGATTGACAGGCACTTAGGGGCGTGCCATTTAGCGAGCGTGACCTTCCGCACATGTCACTGCCCTTATGAAAAGGTCATCCCTGTTCCACTAATGAGTCATCTGATTTTGAGAGCACACAGATGAACAGCAAAATCCAATGCAGGAGGGATAAAACACTAAAGTACAATGCAGTCTGTCTGGATGTGTAATATGTTGAATGTATGTGGGAGGTGAAGACAATTTTACACTACCTAACTATATTTAATTTCAGGCTATGTTCTACTGCTCTTCAGAAATGTCTTCCTTCCATAATTCCCATCAAAATATTTTTGTTCAAGGTGCTCATAAAGCGGCCTGAGAATACCAAAGGTTTTCCTCAGCTCATTGTTGCTGTTTGAAACACACTGCACGTACTGTAGATGTAGGGATTGGTGTGAGCCTTGTCGAGAGTGCAAGACACGCATAACTCACTCAGTAGTGGCGGGTAGTCAAACAAAACCAGTTTCAACCTCAAAGTTCAAACCAATTCTACAAATTGTAGAAATATCCCTTGAATGGCACATTCTGCACAAGCCAATGCAATACTTAATTTTACCACAGGATTTACTGTATGGGAACACAGAAACCAGGAGAATAAGCAGATATAATTGTACAACTCCATAATGGAACAACATAGCTAAATACCTCAAGGAAATTAGACAAACAAAAAGGTAATTGATTCCAGGCCTGGCCGCAGGTGGACATTTAATTACAGGAGATTTATTAAGCAATGTCCATTAATCACATTGGCATGTAGTTATTAGAGGATGCACAACTTGCCTTCGCTGGATAATGCAATAATATTAATATAAGATAGCAAAGCAATAATATTGTTCTAAACAGGATGTATTGGCTGACAACCCAGTTTAAAATGTATTTAATTCAGATAAATAGGAACGTCTTGCTTGTGGAATGTAGCGATTGTCTGTTTCAGCATTCAGCACCTTATCTGTGAATGCATTCTTATTATGTACATGTGATCTCTAGAGTAAATGCAGAATGGTTATCCCTACAGATCTGACCTGATCAGGCTAATGCAAGCTATATATAGAAATACTCTGCCCTATACCTACTTTTAAAGAAGAGCTTACACACAGCACAACATTTTCAGGTGGAAATTAAATTTTAAATGTGACCATAATCCACGTTGACAGACCTGGCTCTTCAGGACCTATCAGGCTTCTCCTGAAGGAGTGACTTGGGGAAATTGCCCCTATTCCGCACACACTCGGCGGCAAGTGGCAATTAAAGGTCTGATTAACATGAAACAGCTCTCAAACACAACTTCGTCTGCGCCTGCCAGAACAGTGGGGAGAAGGGGAGATAATTTTGAAATCTCCTGACCTCGTGCTTATTATCTCAGGCTAATGACTGTTGCTTATTTCTGGTGCCCTAGTGATGAAGTGGCCCTGCAAACCTGAGCAGCCCAGGTTACTGAACACAATGTTTTTTTTCTCAAAATACCAGAGGTATCCATCCTCAAAATCTACCGTTATGCTTCTAAAATGTGGAAATGCTTGGTTTTTAGTGGATTGGCTGAGGGGACGGGGGGAGAGGGGTGTGTGTGTGTATATATATATATATATATATATATATATATATATCTATAAAATT
>JAODUH010000012.1:106072-127291 GCA_027564835.1 Typhlichthys subterraneus | reverse complement strand
CAAATACCCCCACAACCCCCCCCCCCCCCCCCCCCGTCCCCCCGTCCCCCCTCCTGTCTTTGTTTCTTTGTGGCTTGTTGATTCAGGAATATTAATTTGTAATATCACTATTGTTTACACTTTATATTTTGTGGATTTAGCTGAGGCTCCTTAGCCAGGGCTATGCGGTGAATACAACAGTCAAACCAGCTTCCATCCCACCGTAACATGTCACCAACAGTAAAGAGAGCCACACTGTACACAGACATCTTAATACACGGCAAAAGAATATGAAAAAAACTACACAAAAAAAATGCATTAAACAAACAATGGAATAAATTGTATCACTGTATCTTCAGCGATGTGCTTTGTGCCCGCGTGTGTGTGTTCTCAGTAAAGTAATTACTGTGATTAACATGAAGTCAGGGAGAGACTCGGTTAACACCAATGGAAGGCAGTAGCAATTGACAGATCGCCGCTAAGCCCATTCCTGGGCCATTGGATTCCACTCTGCTATGAGGCAGGCCATGGTGGCCACCTGCACAGAAGGTAAATGCAGCATGGCGGGATTGTACCTCTCTCCGGGGGGGTGGGGGGGGGGGGGTCGTGGAACAGCCACATGGCCCGGCAACTCTGCCAGGGACACGCAGGCAGCAGAGCTAAACCAAGCTAAAGCAAGGGATTAGCGCACTCCGCCACCTATCTGAGGCCAGAGACAGTTATTCTCTCTATATACAGTATATACAGTATATTGTCATAAATGGATCCCTCTGCTTCAATCTACCTGTTAATCTTTTGTTTGTGTCTATTCTTTCTTTCTTTCTTTCTTTCTTTCTTTCTTTCTTTCTTTCTGTCTTTCTTTCTTTTAGTAGCTGGCAGTATTGGGCGGCACAGACATGATACCATGCTGGTAGCAAAATAGGGGGTATTTGGCTCATCTAATCAATTCTTTTGGATTCAGGATGACAACATGCACTCCAAGGAAGAAGGCAGGAAGAGTTTGGTTCCATAATAAGACATCCGGTATTGAATACAATTGACAGCAACTCCTAAAATTGATGGAAAATCAATAGGTAGATGAACTAGCACAAAACCTTTAGGCTGTATTTAATAATTTAACTTAATAGTTTAGGTGAAATTGGTATGATTTTTGTTGCGCTGAAAACAAACCATTTAAAGACAATAGCCTGAACTTGTTTGAGCATGAAACAGTATGTCCATGTTGCTCATTATTATTAAGTTAAAACATTTTTAGTCTTTCTTTTAATTAAACAACATAATTAAAATCTCCACTTTAGCCAAACAACTCAAACGTCTCCACCACAGCACCATATGAACCAATCAGAGAGGAGTCCTATTGATAATAATGAGAGTGGTGGAAAGATCTTCTATACGTTGTATAATTACAGTGTCTGTATGTGTCCGCCCCCCCCCCCTAAAACCTCTCTCAGGTCTGTGAGGACAGGGGTTAACATACAGGCCAACTGGGGCCACAAGATGCCTTCCCCACTCTTGATATCTCCATAGGAGCCAGGTTCTATGTTGTTTTTAATTAAAATGGTCCCCCTCTGTTGCCAAACCAAATAGTGGCTATGTTAATTACAGCAATAAAGAAATGACAACTGAACCAAGATCACACATAAAAAAATGGAGATTGAAATGAAAATTACTTCTTGGTTGAAAAGTAAAATTCAATTGGCATGCTTTTTTATTATTTTAACAAAAAGCTATACTTTATGAATCAGTTCTTTTGGTTTAATTTAAAATTGAATACAAATCACAATATACTGTATGTTTTCCCCTAAACTCTTATGTGAGCTGGAAATGATGATGGCAAACGTTCTTGTTCTCTTACACTGTCGGCAGATGGGAGCCAAGCCACGCATCAATCAGCCTGCTTTTTAAAATAATATTTTTAATAGGCTTGTTTTGAACAAGGGCAATATTACATATTTTTCTCCCTAGGCTGTTAGGATGCTGAACAGATTTCAAGAGCCAGAGGATCGTGAAAATTGCATAATAACAACCCATAGTCATAAGCGACGACGTGCGTTTACAATTCAAGCTAGAGAACTGGGATTTTTTTTTAAAAATAAAATAGAAACGCAAAATAATCTCAAGAAATGCAGTCTTCCTCTCAAGTCAATTGTCCTAACCCCCCGACCACCACCAACACAGCACCCCAAGCCACCCTGGCAACCCCCCCACTCTTTCCCAGCCCGACCCGGGGCCTGGCACAGAAGGAGCTGCCAGGCACGGCACATGGCTGTGGGTCTCCACTCCACTCAGGGGAATGACAGAACTCCAGCTCCCCACATCCACCACAGCCTCCCCGCCCACAGGTCTCCCCCTCCAGGGTAAGGAGTCGTATGGTGACAGGGACCCTAATTCCTCCCTTTCCCTCCCCTCTCTCTGCACCTCCTCTCTACAGCTCCCCCGCAGGCCGCAGCCTGCCCATGTGATAGGACAGGCAGGCTGCATTACCCATAACACACTGCTGCCTGTGTCTTGGCCACCTTATAGAAATTACCTCCAGATTTGCTGTCCCAAGTGGGATTTTTATAATGCTGTCCAGAGTGCCGGAAAGAAAGGAAACAAAAGTCATGTAAACTAGTATCTTTGTGACTTAATCTTCTGCTGTTGAAACCAGTTCTAACTTGGCTCAAATACGTAACAATACAGCTACAGTATACTGTAAAATGATATTGAAACATATGATGTACCTGTGCTTTCATTGTGATTGGTTTATTGTTTTCTTATCAGGGTTGAGAGCTGATGAAGGTTTTCATGCTCTGTGGGGTTGTTAAGCGTCTGTCTCAATGAATATCCAATTTATCTTCAAAGGAAGGAGCTTTTGCATTTCTTTTTAAAGTATGCAATATAATACATTATATTAGTCCATTAATTATTTACAGGTGGATAAAGTTTAGTCTCCATTGCTGTTCATCTCGATTCCTATTAATCTGTTTAAAGATGACTCTTTAAATGTTCTCGACTACATACATAAACTTTTCTTTACATACTCGACTCCATCGCGACAATGACATCCCCGGGGAGCCTTTAAGTCACATCAACCAGTGCATTTATGAGCCCTTCTCAGAGCAAAAACGGATGACATTGAGCGTCATGAGATCTAATATTCTCCCGCTGTCTGAGTTGAATATCCACTGGAGTCATATTCATCGTGAAGTACTTATTTTTCCTTTACAAGTACTAGTTTTGTATTAGATTCTGCGCTCAATATGTGCTTGTTTTAAAGTCGGTAGGCCTACACCATGTTGTTTCTCTCAGTGTATACAAGAGAAGTTTAAATGAAAGGAGTTGGAGTTGGAGATTTCATAACCAAGCTAGTTTTCCGACAAGCGCAGAGTTCATTAACTCGGCTGTTATCTGCCTATGTAGCGATAAAAAATGTACACCAGCAACAAAAGCATTACGGCAAAGAGTAGGTCTCCACGACACACCATTAAACAGTGATGCATGGCTGTTGCCGGCCGAACTCTAAGTATTTCCAGTTGAAAGGTCAATGGGGAGACATGACAGCTCTACTAAATGGTGTGCCGTGAATTTCACTGTCCCCGTTCCCCAGTAAAAACCTGTCATTTTCCACCAGGTTTGGGAACTTGAAGCGGGATGTTGATACACGGTTACTCAAATGCTCGCGGGACAGCCCTTGATGCATGTTTCTAGAAGGAAGCTATGACAGACATAGGTTTTTTTCCTGTCTGCCATGATACACTGTGAAGCTGTTTCAATCCGCCTAACCTGTTTATCCACAGTAGTCCGCCAGCACTTGTAACTTCACAATAAAACACCCACTTCTTCCCCCACACCGTTGTTATCAAAACATATGAGCTCCCCGCCGCATCTTTTATCATGACTACTTCTAATGGCTTTTAAAGTAGTTACCTGCGATGTCCTGACATTTATTACGGCCATTTTCACAGCGTGGACCAGCGGCAGCGCAAAGGTCTCGCTATCGCGAAGTGACATCATTATGAATTATTGTTTTGCAGCCGAGGTAGAAAATTGTACTTTGTGGCTCCTTTCCCCCGTGATAAATCAACCAGTCACTTTTCACATCTCGGACTCTCAAAGCTGCTGAGCACAGGCCTTTTAGCCTTTGCACACTGCTT
Organism: Typhlichthys subterraneus; assembly: GCA_027564835.1. NCBI lineage: Eukaryota > Metazoa > Chordata > Actinopteri > Percopsiformes > Amblyopsidae > Typhlichthys > Typhlichthys subterraneus. The sequence continues at coordinate 123,176 of JAODUH010000012.1, read as the reverse complement.
ACCCATTTCCTTCTATCTGTTTGCTGTGGCGTTGTGACAAAAAGGTCACCGCGAGCGATGGCTTCCGCAACGGCCGGAGCTTTCCATTCCTTTTCGGCCCGATATCTTTCGCTCAGTTACCGTTATTACACATAGGCCAACCCTGATATAGATAGCTGTTGCTTCGACGCAACTTTTCAATGCTACAGAAGGAAAAAAAACTAAGCGTAAACCATCACTGTGAGCTGGAATGACTTATCTTTCGGCAAATAGAATACTCTGTGAAGTGAAGGAAGTGGAAAACGAAAGTGACAGTGGGTAAGTTACTAGCAAACAAGGCGCCTGTATTTATCAGCCCCTATCTGGTGGCTGTTAACACGGTTCATCCTCCGCTATCTCCCTGCTCGAGGAGAGTGAGAAGTGAGGTAGAGGATCTGATCTCTGGGTAAAGTAATCCCTGCGTGTGGCTGTGGCCAGATAAGGGCCCACGCACTCTCTCATTTGTTGCCGGCCAACCCACCCAGCCAAACAGTCTCGAGACCCCATCCCACCCCAACCCAGATGCACTGGAGGCGTGGGGGTTTGTATAGGAGAGCGCCCGTCTTCTACCATCAATGCTGGGGTCGTGATTGCATCATGCATTAAGGGAGGAGGGAGGAAGAGAGAGATTTGGAGGAAGATATTATAAGGTGTAAGGGTGGATGTAGGGATGGGAGAGGATAAATTGGGAGAGGATAAATTGGAGAGTGGAGAGCGTGGATGTAGGGAATGAGCGGGAAAAAAACTACAAGAGCGGGAGAAATTAAACAGAGGGATTGTGAATCAATGACAGGATAAAGGGATGCGGAAGCGAAGGGAAGCGAAGATGAAGGCAAATATAGGATTGTTTAAAGAAACGAAACTGCGTACGCACGGAGACACCGGTGAAAGTTTGTTTAGACTCTTCCACACAGAGCGTACTGTAATTAACATGAACACAAACCTGACTTCCCCTCTCCACTTCAAATAGAGAGCCGCAGGTTAGAGAGACGTGCCAGCTTGATGTTCATTCCGAGTGCTGGGCTTTTACCTTGTAATGCATTCTGATCACTATCCCTATTAGGGCTATTAATATTAATAGCTTGGTAGTTTTCCCAGCGCTGATCAGAGCGCACGGCTGACTGCTTATCCCAGCGGGACACTGCACCTTGCTGTAGGTGACTGTCAGCTTTCATTATAGAGGGAGGAAGGGCTCTCTTTCCACCCCCCCTCACCACCACCCCACTGGTGGTGTTGGATGGTGTCAGTTAAGCCGGGTAACTACCGGGCGATTATGCGCTGTCAAGGAACATAAAGGATGCTGGGATATTTGACAGCACTTGTGATTTTGCTGACCACGCTGTGAAAAATGCTAATGCTAACAAGTCCCCTAATTTGGTTTCCTGTCAAGAAATATATATTTGTTTATTATTTTTTTTTTTTTTTACTTAGACCTGTATGCAGACACTGTGAGGCAAGTTGACAGGCTATTCCGGTAAATTCTATACATGAATTCTGAACAGTTAAACAGTGCTTTCAATCTGACAAAGGCTTTCTCACTCTATGGAGGATGTTTTCCCTTTCCCAGCGTATTTAAAAGATTGTATTGTGTTCCTCGAACACCTGCATTACTGCTGACACTGACCTCCCTTGATAAGGAGCATGCAGGATGCAATACAATAATGCCTCCCGAGGGAAATTCAGCATCTCAGGCCCAATGCACAGAGAATAGTCCCCTTTCTACAGCACATTCACCGGCTGACAACATTGGTAGTTTTTGTGAATTATCAGTGCAGTCGGTTTTATGGAATTATGGGGCCCCACAGGCCTGACTCAAGCAGCGGACAATGGGCCCCTATGGCCCCAGGGACTCATACACACTTTAGGCCTCATCTGTACCAGTAATAAAAGCAATAACGACAGTCGTAATTGTTAAACTGTTGTTGGGTTTATTTTTTATAGATTGAAATGTCTGATTGGCTGACTGACTGATTAATTCAGAGTACAATCAATACATGACCATAAAGCTTTTAATACATTAAGTTATTATAAGGGAATACTATTAATAATAATTTAAAGGATGGATAACAAATGTAGTTTCTTTATCTTTTATAGATACAATTTTAATTTTTTAATTGAATGCTTCCCTCAACATAGGAAAACAATGATTAAAAAATATATATAAACAATAAATAAAATATTGAATACAGTATATAAACTACACTTTTTAGCTATTCTGACCCATACGGTCATTATGGTAATACTGTATACCGTACATTTTGTAAATACAACTTTACATACTGTACATTACTGCTATAATGCCTAAAGAGCTTGATCGACCATTAGTAACCTACCAGTTAAAACACATTCACACTAGTCCTAGCAGGTTTTAAGCTACAGTGAGCCGTGTCCATGATGGATTGGGCCCAGAGTGGTAGAGTGGCTGAAAGGTGAGAGTGGATTGAGGCAGAGGTCTTCCTTATTCCGCAGCTACCAAGTCATTTGTAACACGCCAACTGCTGAATCAGCCTGCTAGTATGTTAGCCTCTCCCACACACACACACACACATACCCCCCCAGCCTTCCTTCGCTCATGTGTTGCTATCTGCAATGATTTGTAGCCCGTTGGCGTGCTGGGAAACTAGCAATCCGTAGCGCGATAAAGACGGACACTCTCAGTCTTGATCCATCAGATGTCAGGGTTGGGTGTGTGTGTGCGTGTGCGTGTGTGTGTGTGTGTTTGGAGATTATGTTTTAGCGCAGCATTTGGGCAATTTATTATAGTAATAAAAACTAATAATTCCACCCCAACATAAAAAGTAATGTTTTAAAGGTAGAAAGATAATATTTATCATTCCATTTCCCACTTATTGTACATGGAGACTTTTTGAGTACATTAAAGTGTTACAACAAATATTTTCAGAAGGGTTACTGTAGCTTAATACAGAAGTATCTTCATCTAACCCAGGACGGTTACTGGTACATTACATGGTGGCATCGCAGCCCGGCTAGCGCTAATCGCCTTCCGTGGAGCTCCACTCCTTTGAGAGGCCAATCAGACTTAGGCCTACAGTGCTAAAGAGGTGCCTGGCTAGCTAGCTACTCCAACCCATCTATCTTCCTCCCAGAGGGGCTGGCGGGAGCGGAGCCGGGGACCTGACCCATGACCTCCCCAGGGGAGCGGCGCAAATCCATCACTACACGTTAGCTAATGTGGTTAGCCCGTCCACCATGGCCGCAGGGTCGGCTGTGGGGGTGAGATTTGTTTGCAGGTACATACACAGGCTGCCGTGAGGAGGCCATCCATCTTCAGACCACACTCTCAAAGAGATGGGGTCTTTATGTACTGGCCATTGGTACTGTGGAGGTGACAAATGAGCCCGGGCTGTCATGAAGCACTGGCGTGAAAGCGACTTTTTCTCTCCCTTGGACTTGTGACGCCCACTGTCACCCAGCATGTTAAACAGGCCTTTGTGTTTGTGTGTGTGTGTGTGTGTGTGTGTGTGTGTGTGAAGGTGTTAGAAGTCATATTAATGAGAATGCATGTATTAACAGGAGTACATTGATGGTTATTGAAATACATATAAAGGAAAAATATTTCTATAAACTTCCATTTGGAGGCATATTCCAATTAAAATATATATGGTACAGCGTGTTTTGATCATGAACACACATGCAACACACAAATCGAGGAGTGTCCCTTTAAATGTGTGTACTGTGCTACTGTATGTGCACAAAGGTTGTAATCGATTGTGTTCAGTTTCAGTGGATTAGAGTGTGATAATCCTCCTGTAGAATGTATTGATAAAGCACTCAGTGCTATAGTGCTACATTTACGCTGCATTAGCCATTCATGTTTATATGGACAGTGTCTTCTCACCTGGGAGAATAATGCTTTGTGTATGGAGAGAACCTCACTTGGAAAGTTCCAGAAAAAAGCAACGGTTTAAATTAGAGCAATATTATATATTATCAGTGATAAATGCGATAAAACATAAATGTTTGACAAAAGTAATATTTGTTGCTGTTGATAAATGGTAGATTATATATATATATATATGTGGTGTTTGACCCATGTTAAAATGTTGCATGGATATGTCTATTTTAGCTTTGCCATCCTCAAAAGCGTAATCATGTGGGAATTAAACCAGAGTTGGGTTGGATGTGTTTACGGGAATTTAGTTGCATCTTCCGCTGAAATCCGGACAGTGGAGTGTGTTTTCTGTTCCCGCCGATAAACCGCCACCTAAGGGTCCTCAGCAACCACTATCACCACTTGACCGGCGGTGTGAAGGCCATTAGCGGCAGGTATATTGATGCACTGCTCCCCTATAGGGCGAAGCTGCTTGCGTGCCGAGAGCACACTTGTTCCCGGCATCTCTAGCACCATGGCGAGCTACCTAATGGCCTGCCACAGAGGTCCAGCATGTGGACGCCGGGCGCCTGCTACCGCCCATCCCCGTTTTCTTCGTCAGGCGTAGTTTGGAGCGTGCGGGGGCAGATGGAGTTCGGGATGGTGTGGGGAGGAGGGGTTCAGCACTGGGGAGAATGTAGGCCGAGAGGGATTGGTGGAAGGAGGGGGAGGGTGTGTTCACGTGCCATCCAGATAGACCCCTCCCATCCACCATCATGCACACACACACACACGCACGAGCGCGTTACGTGGTGGAGCTGCCACACTTCATTAGGACGGCAGCATAATGGTCAACTAGTGCACAGTGCAACACCCCATTTCCTGGTCGCTCAGCTCTCCAACCACGGCAGATGTCGGCAATGCCGTGGCCACCGCTACCGGGGTTTGGGGACTGGGGGCTGGGGGCTGGGGGCTTGGGGAGGGGGGGGAGGGGGAGCAGGACCATCTACGGAATGTCCGCTGGTGCGGCTCGCGGTATGTTTTTTTTTTTTTGGTTGTTGTTGTTTGTTTTCGTTTGCTAATCCCCTCCAGAGTCAATTGCAGATGTAGAGCTCGAACGCTTGGGATGTCAACACAGCAAAGGATCATTATGCTTCCTGTTTGCCGCGCATCGCCGCCCCCCCCCCATCCCCAATTCAAATGATGTATCGGTAGACAAAACATAAACAGATGTTGCCATGGCTGTTAGGTGTCCTCGTAAAGAGGGAGGGGGGTTAATGTGTGTGTGTGCGTCAGGAACAAACTTGTCCTAAAAGGTGTCATCGTGCTGTGTAATAACGCGACGGTGGGCTGGAGAGAGCCGTCGTAGCTAGCGTTGTGTGTGCGTGTGCGTGTGCGTGTGTGTGGCAGGGGGGCAACAGAGGCCGTAGAGCGAGGCTAATGGAGGCGAAAAAACAACCTCCAGCTCCTGCCCTGCTGTCCAAAATCAGCTTTTAGAGGGAAAACGCGGGCCACTGCGCAACACGATACGGCCGCGTGAGAGGCAATTTAATCCCTCATTTGAATATGCATTTTGAGAACCCCAGTCCCCCGCTACACCTCCCCCCCCACCCCCACCCACTCGCAATGCTTTTGAACCCCGACCAGATTTCAGGCCAGGGGGAGGAAATTGTTGTACATTTCCTGACAAATTGAGTTAAACGGACATTAAGTAGGGCTTTAAGAAAACAAATGGCCGCCTTTATCACAGGTGGACACTGATGGCTTAATGGGGGCCTGCGCGGGCCGATCGTATCGCCCGCTAATGGCTCGACAGGACGCATTAAGGTTTTTGTGTAAAGGACCGGAGATGGAGCCAGGCAGGCCAAATGCAGACCTGTCAAGTGTGGTGTGCCCTTCCCCCCCATCATCCACCCCCCAACCCCCACCCCCTTCCTCCCCCTTTGTGCAGGGCAGCAGATGTTGGCGTGTGTACGGTGAGCTGGCAAGGACAGACGGGTGGCAGATGCCTGTACCGGTGCCAGGGTTGTGCCTTCTACATAGAGAGAGAAATAGAGTGAGAGACACGTGTGCCCCTTGTCTGTCTGCCATAGGTGGCGTCCCGAGGCGAATGACCTCGCCGTGACCCTGACCCTTTAATTTGTTCATCTATTGGTGGAATTATTCCCGTGCTCGTTCGCATGTTTAACGCCCGAGCCATGAAGTGCGATGGGAGCAAGTGTTTATTTACGGAGCAGATAACTGACGCCAAATATGGTCCTTGGTAGTCGACACAGTTTCTCCCCCCCCCCGCCAAAAAAGTGACATTTACTTGTATGAACAGGACTGTTGCCTATTAAACCAAGCAAATGAAGGATTGCTTTTTAAGTTGACACCCTTAGTTGACATTGCAGAACTGCAAACAGAACTGCAAAATTCTGGTGAGAGGTGTTGGGGGATGGGTAGAGAACAGTGAACTACTCATTATTTAAATGCAAGAGGTGCATGTGCTTTAGGCGTTTTAAACAATAACAGTGTTTGTAATGCAGGTTTCAACCACTAGGTGTAACTTCAAATGCAAAGTGTACCTTAGTTAGCTACCTTAGTGACGTTTGGACCCTGTCTTTATAACTGACTGACAACATACAAATTAGATGTGTTTGAACATACACATACACCATAAAAAAAAGAAAGTAATCTGGTGTGTCTACACAGCCCCATCTCCGTAAATGGGAACACAAAGTGGTGCAGACCGCACCACACAACCAACCCCAACACTCCAACACTATAAAAGCATGCATGTCCAATTAATTTAGGGGGCGGAGCTTCTGAGGGAGCACCCAATGACATTGAAAAGAGAGTTCAAATATGAACAGTTTCTCTCCAGAATTCCTGACTCCACCTTTAAGGACTCCTTTTTGGTATACATGCCGATGTCGACAGCATTAGGACAACAAAACAAACGTATTAGATAGTTCTCAGTTCCGCTGTGACCTGTTAATAATCTGTGTAATACAGTGTGGAGTACTCCAGTGGATCAGAGCAATATTAGGAGAGATTATGAACAGTGTCACTGAGAAGGTAGCAACACAGTCCATAGGACACTTAATCCCTCAAAGCGCTGCAGTGCATTCTTCTAATTCAGCACGGCGGAAGGTTGTCTGCTCCCGGTAGTTTTGACCCATCGCAAGAGGCCGTCGCCAACACCCCCCAATTCTCGAAGACCTCTCCTCCTTTCCAAGCAAGGTACAGCTTGTTTTATTAACATCAAAAGGTCTGGCGGGCGATTGGCGTGATCAAATTCCCCTCTAATTAAAATGAAGCCGGGATTGAGAATGTTGCGCTGCTTAATATGTACAGGATGATGCGGATCGCACAAAGAGGCTAATCCTTTTGTCGGCGCAGATAATGCAGGGGTCCCCGGTGGGAAGGAAAGTAGATGGAAGGTGCATACCTAAAGGATCGTTACGACCCTGGTGATGTCCTCATTGGCTACGGCGAAGATGTCTGATCAGAGGTTTACGTCGGCCGTCTAGAGCCGAGTGTCGAGCCTGGACGGTTAAACTTTGCGAAGACCTAAGCCTCACCTCCCCTCTAAGTCGTTGATTGATGGACCTGCAGGCAATATTACAGCACACGCCCTCACGTCACGGTTAGAAAGACGGAGAGGGAAAGTGCTGTCTGACAGCACTTCATTCATTCGTCTCTCCCAGGAGTTACAACTTCACTTTTAAAGTTAACTCTGTCCTCAACACGACGGATATGGTTATCAAAAGCCTGTTAGTAGTTTGCTGTATGCTCTGCTTAGCTACAGCATAGTTCTGTTCAGGGTGCTCTGCACGCTATAGCTCCTTGAATGGCTGACATCGCCATCAGTGTGTGAATGGGTGAATTTGAGGAAAATAATGTAAGGCACTTTGAATAGAAGTGCTATATAAATGCAGGCCATTTACCATACACATTTTTGTCAAATTCAACAAACATCTTCTTGCATTTTGATATCTTACTGTACTCTGTGCTTGTTAAAGAAATAATCTGATACTTCAACACAGCCCTGGCTCTGTAAATATGAGCACAAATAAAGTGGAGGACACCGGTCACAACAACAAAGCTGTAGTACCATCAGTGTACTATGCTTTGCTTCACAATGCATTTCAATATGTCAGGCGGCCCCACGAAGGGATATCGCTTTGATTTGAGCTCGATGTTAGCAAGCTCGCATTCTCGAGATTTACTGACCCTGCCTTTAAATGGCGTGTTTTTTTTTTTACAGTAAGATAATATTTAAGGACTTGCTGTTTTGGTTTATCCCATAATCTTATTTTAGGTATACAGTACACCCCTCGATTGAGGTTCTGGTTCTCTCTCTAAAACACAAAATGTCTACCCCATCTATGTTACACCACTGTACATACACGAACGGATGTGTAATGGTAGGTGGAGAGGTAGAGAAGGGTGCATGCCTTTGAGTTTGAGGGGTGGAGCTATGTGCAAACACAATGGTCAGTTACAGTTTGATACTAAATCAATGTTTTTTAAATGTTGGTTTTAACCACAAGCTAACAGTTACAATCTACACGTGTCCCTTGGTTTCAATTATTTGTTGAAAAGCCTGTATCTCCACTTAGACATTAACAAGGATCCCTAGGCTAGTAATGTTTAGGTGACATAAGCTTTTCTCTTATAGTTAAGCCACAACTTGTGGCACAAGCTATTATTTATTAATAAAGTACTAGAGCTGATTTTATTTTGGACCCAACCTTTCTCCAGGGGCTTAAGATTTAGGTTGGGTCAGTGATTGTAACAGAGGTGAGGGGGGATACAAATTAACTGCCCACCCCCTGAGTGGGGGACCCACCCTCCGCCCCCACTCAGCAAATCAATATAGGTGTTTCTGCCAATCCATGACCACAATCCCACCTTGATCTCCTTGGTTACGAATACCTGAAATATTTCGCTCTCTGAATACAGAGCGCATTTGCTTCAATGTGACAGGGTTACAATGCATATTTCAATCTGTCAGAGACCAGAAAGTTAGATTTTTCAGTCCGAAATGTTATAATAAACACAATGCTGTTTGTACTGCCTGTGCTTAAGAAGCGTTTGTTGTGTTGTCAATTAAAAATCTTCCATCAAAGGTTTCCTTTTCAACCTATAAAAAGTAGCACAGCCTATTATTCATTTTCTATGAATCACATTTGAAGACAACCTTCTATTGTTCTAATGAAAAGCTTTTTAATTGACAACATAACCCATATTCCCCACCAGCATTTTAGCGGGAATGCCCTTTAGACAGATAAACTGGCAACGTATAATCTATATATAGTGCATAATTTCAGACTGCTGGGATGCCTAGAGACTCAGGATCCAAGCTTTTGTGTTTTACAGACATCCTACCCTGCTGTCAGCCGAGTGGAGCAGGTAGCATGCACTCCATTAAACAAACACTGTGGCCCCTCACTTTTATTTGACATTTTATTTGGCTGTGACAAACGAGCAGCAGTTGGATTATAACATAATTTGTCTTCTCTTTATTACCGGCACAAAGGACACCATTCATTAATTATTCTGCCGTCGCAGCTCAACACTAACTGGAAAGGTCTCTCTTTGGACAGATGGCGAGGACAATGTTATTTATATCAATCAGTCAAAAATGTTGAGCGAGGATTACTGTTCCTTGCAGCGCTTTGATTTATGTGTGCACACCTCACCCCACGGTCCCAACCTGACCGCCTCCCGCAGGGTAGCTTTAATCGAACGGGAATTGAAAACAGACACGTGAGGCGAGCCGATGTGTTTCAGCATGTTTACTTATATGGCTGGCTTTTTTTGTTCTCCAATTTTTTTCCTTCGACACAGCTCTTCTGAACTAAATTTATTTTGCTAGCTAGTTTTCTGAGACACAGAAGTGGTTTGTCCTGTTACTAATGATCAAGGAACACAGATACAGTACGGATCTTTTCTTTCAATCGGCGGGATTGTCAACGTTAGCTTTAATGAAACATGTACATGGAGGTTCTGAGCCACAAAATGCTTCTTTTTTGGGGGGCCCATGGGTCAAAACAAGGGTCCGGGATCCCCTGTTGTAAATGATTGTACTGTTGTTAAGAACGTTGACATGTCGTGTTTCCTTACGCGTCGGCCTGTAATACTAATGACACAGAAACACAGGTTCCTGCGCCTTTGCAAATAAACAAGGCCGTGATGCCGACAGAGCGCGTGCGTTTCTACATAACTGCAGGTTGTGGGAGTCAAAATAATGAACCGCAGCCTCTTTCTCGGTGGAGCACAAGCAGGTCTGCGTATGTGACGCCGCATCTAACGGTCTTGATTACCTTCCATCCCAGAATGCTCTTTAATCCCCAAGCAACACTTGGTTGTCGGGGCCCTGTTGATTTTCCGTGGATGAGTCGAATGGGGGGTGGAGAGAGAAAAAAATAACATTATTTTGAAATGAATACCATTTACGGTGTAATTAGTTTTATGCAAACTAGTGAAGATGAAAGCGAGAAATCTTTATAAATTATGAATCGTGTTATAACTTATCGCGGGGTGCTTATCACCGCGTCTTATGAGCTAGCGCACCTCCCCGTTAATTAAAAAGGCTCACACAGCGTCAAAAGGGAGATAGTTTGCCGGAGGACTGCTCAGGTAGCAGCAGCCGTTTTGAAGGCAAGGGCCTTTGTTCTTGGGCTCTGCAAATCTCCCATCATGGCAACACTGCACAGGCGAGCGAGGTAAATAACAATAAGGACACGCGAGGGGAGAGAGAGTGCCAGGGAAGCAAATGGACTGATGCAAAAGAAAGGCACCAAAGGTGACGTTACCCAAGTTGCTTTCTGAAGAGACGGTTTTGAAGCTAGGAGTTCGGCTTTACGAGCACCGCCCGAGAGTTTCCAGCGATTGTAAGCTAATACACTTTGTTGTCAATTCAGCGGAAATCTACTCATCGTCCACTAGCTGTCTGTTTTTGTGTGCGTGCTGAAAAAATAATCTGGTGTTTCTACACAGCCCAGGCTCTGTAAATGGAAACAATATTCTAGTATTTGCAATGGGTTTGTGGGGCAGAGATTCAGAGGAACCACCCAATGGCATTGAAGGGAGGTGTGTTTTTGTTTTAATAAAGTTCAAAAATCAACAATATTTCTCCACAATAAATATACCTTTAATGAATTTGCAGTTAACTATAATTAGCTGACTGAGTCACGTGACATCTCAATTGGCTGTTGGCTGACTTTGATTTACTCACTCATGATTGGTTGAAACGTTCCCCTTTAAGCATTGATATAGTTGCCACCACCTGCCTTGTACACTGGGGAAGGGGGGGGAGAGACAATTCCATTAGTCCAGTGGCACAGGTGTTCAGAAATTAACCTAACACAAGTCGTGGGTTCTAGGTAAAAACCATTCCTAATTGTTTTGCCTTCCGGAGACTTCCAAACGTTTGCCCATTGACTAGGAAAGAAAACCTCATCTCGGGGGCCCACCGACGTCCCTGGCTCGGCACGAGGACACCCGGGCGCTACAGCGTCGCCCATAAAAACTCAATTCATCGGGACGAGCGTAATTTGCTCCCAAACAGGAAAGCTCACAAAAGGGGCGAGCTTGTCAGCGAGACAGGTGGCTAGAGATCTCTCCCTGATACTGAGCGAATATGAATAATAGATTCTGCTAAATGTACGCCAGGAACGAGGGCTGTAAACACAGCTGCCTCTTTTCCCTTCCAAAAGAACAGCTTGGCTGGATGAGAAAAGCCCGAGCTCTCCGTCTCCACCTGAGGACTTTGGGGGTGGAGTGGTGTGTGTGTGTGGAAGGCGGGGAGGGGGGGGAGGTGATTAACTAATCAAATGCACAGGCTAAATAGGAGGCAAGGAAGAGAACGAGGAGACGGACAAAGGAGAGGAGAGGACGGATGAGAGAGAGGTGCGAGTCACAAGGCTTTAGGGTGGGTGGTTGGGGTGGGGCACCCCCCATCTCTGGGGTGGGGGGGGGTATGTCTGAGTCTTTCAGCACGTGGCCATCGACCAGCACAAAGGAGCTTGATTAGTGGGGGGAATTGGCACCGAATAAACAGTCAAAGAATGGGTTTCAGTGGTTAAGTAGATGCGTATAGGTTTTCTGATCGTTTGATATGATATTACTATTAGTTTCTGCGGAATCTCTTTCTTTTTTTTTTTTTTTTTTCTTTTTCTTTTTTGGTTTAAGTCACTTACAAATGCTGGAACATTGTGTTGAATAATGCAAAAGGCAGGAATGTCATTTATTTTGGCAGCGAGTTCACTAGATGGTGTAAATGTAATCACACTACATCGCAGTGATGTTTCAATGAATGCATTCTTCAGTGGGGTGCTAGCGCTGCATACAGTACATATCGTCATTGGGACTACATTCCCTTGACGATGTCATTTTAAAGCGCCTGCCACTACTTCTACACATAACACTTCATTGAGGGCTTGTTCCTCCACACATGTGAGGGCTCCCCAGATTAAATTTAGGAGGATTTTGCCCAGACGAAGGTAATTAATTCTTCAATTAAAATGTTGTTAAACATTTTTAATGAGTAAGTGGCACAAGGGAATTAGATACAAAACTATGTTTAACCAGACACAGGCAACACAGATATTTCAAAGTTGGTTTCTGCAAATCTACGCGCTGACCCACTTAATTTTTTTTCCCTGAGTATTGCTCTGGCGCAGAAATATAAATAAAAAATCAAATGTTCTCCGTCTTCTGCCACAGAGGATGTGTCCTTCATCTCAGGTGGCTAATGTTTCATTTGCTTCCTCTTTTCCCCAAGATCCCTAATTAGGGCACAAGACAGTTCACAACAACTTGCTTTCTTTAGTTGCACCCTCGTCATCAAAGGACACAGCTTGCCTTAACCTGATTATTTTCTTTGTGAAGTTATAGAAAGGTGAATACACAGTAGTGTGTGTGTGCTGTGTTATGTACGGCGGTATTGATGTGTTGTATCTGTCTTGCATTTGATGTAGAGTAATTGTTAATGTAAGTCATTCAGTGTCTTAAAAGGCCTCCCACAAAACATGTTTGTTTGTTTTGATCGTTAATTATTAAAGGTGCCACTCCTGAATGTCTCCACACGGCTCACGTCTTATTTTTAAATCACAACGCATGTGACGGGGAGGGGTAGAGAACAGTGCAGGCATGATGCAGCGGTGTATCAAGGAGCAGAGAGCAGTAGCTAGGGTGGGAGGGGTACTCCCTCTCTCATCAAAACAACAGGTCATCTGTAGTGCTGGTTTCAACCGTACATCCAGCCTGTAGCACATACAATATTTAGGCTTGCACAGATGTGTCGACGGAGGCCGTTTCAAAGCTTCCTTTACTCCGAGACCATTTGGCGGGAACGCGCAGCCCGCTACATTGGCTAGTCGTGGAGCTGGTTCAGAGAGCCACAGTTCATTACAGCCTGTGCACTCCATAGGTTCCTGGCATTGTTGTCTCAATTAGAGACTTGTAAATGTGTTGCTTGCTTAATCACCCAAAAACTGGCCCCTAGGACTTCCCCCTAATGCAACCCCATTAAGAGGGGCCATCAAAACAAAAGATCGGCCTCTAATGGCAATAATCCCTCACTTCTGTCACGGCCAAGCCAAACTTGTATCTTAAATGAGCGATGATGGATGACAGTGGACTTCTGTGTCAGAGAGCTTTATTACGAGTGATGGATGCACTGGGGCCCTCGCGCACCAAACCTCTGACTCCGACTCTCCTCAAAGCCAAGTCTATCCCACATGTGCCCCATTTAACCTGCTGTCTTTGGAAAAGGAAACGCGTCCGTACAGCGTTTCCTGCGGGGGCCGCACAAACGGAAGAGAAACTAACGGCTTATCCAAAACAAGCTCGTTAGCGCAATTAGCAGTCACTTCCTGTTGACCTCCCAGAGCTCTCGTCGACACCATTACACGCAGTGGCGGCTCTGCTTCACAAGTGGCGTTGGCCTCAGATGAGTGACTCCACTTGCCACTCTCATTGTACCAGGACAGCATGGTGTTATTAATAATTTAATTATGAATCACGCTGGTTACATCAGCCACGTAGAGCACTTGGTTAATTTAGCTAGAAACAAGTCAATATTTAACTGTAATTGCCCACACAAATACAGTATATGAAGGATTAAGATGGTCTTCTGAACGGTGACATGCACTGCAAAAATATATACGTTTTGACATTTAAAATTACTGTATGTCTAATGGTTGGCTTGTAGACAATTATCCAGCCTTTCCTCACATAGAAAAAAACAATGACAGTCAAACTGTAAAAAGAAAATCACACATTTTGACAGTTTGCACCTTAAAGAGGGATTTTAACACAAGGTTATCTTGTCTAGTACGCTATACTGTATGTGCTAAGCTTTCTTCACATGTCAAGTGGAAAGTCATACCACTTTCACCTTGTGTAGTTGTAGGTATTCATGTTTTTTATTCTCTAGGTACTACATTCTTGACATTTTGAGCAAACTCCAGCATGAAATTCAGTGCAGCAGTGTAAGCTAATCACGTTATTCCACTTGTAAGTTAAGAAGATCCGTTAGATGCCTAACATCTTTCACATTAATGGCATTTTAAAAGCATTTCTGTATAAAGCCAAACACATTTTTGACCATTTAGGTGTAGTACAAAACCATAAAAACCTTCAAACATGCTATTTCTATTAATTATATGGAAGTTGTTATATTCCCCTGACAGTCTGGTATATTTAAAGGCATGTGGCCCTAGTCCTTCCAAGCTTACTCCTCTCAGGAATGTCATACTTACAGGAGATGTACTCTTAAGGGAGTCTCCTCTGGGTAAGAAGTCTGGAGCCCATGTTGCTATACTGCAGTGGCTTCCAACACCGCCCCTAGATGTGTGACAATTATACATGAACACGAATGTGATGAGTATTTGAAGACGACCGTCATGGCATATCTCAAAAATATTAAAGAGCCGGTGTTATTAGACTGTAAAAGACCTTAGAATTATAATTTAAAAGCCCTCAATATCTTTTAATGTCACGCAATCAGCACTTTACAAGAGTTTCTATTTTTACTAGGTGAGTGGAAAAGACATGTATGATTTATTGGAGTTCCAACGTGCCTCTTTTTCAAAGAATGTACTGTTATATGGTTAACAGTAGCATTTCTGTCTTAAAACAGATTCGTTTTTTAACAATATTTTGAATATGAATTGGCCTGCTTTCACTACAATATTGTGCTTGGCTAGTTATTTACTGTGTAAACCAGTAATCAACCATAGTTGACTTGCATCTTTTGGTGGGGTAGGCTAGAACCCTGTACACAGGTTTAGAGGTGTAAATATCATATTTCTCACAGGAAGCCCCAATACCTCCAACTATAATTAAAACCATTCTGTAGTTGAGTTGATCCTTCAGCAGCGTAAGCATTTGCACTGACAGGTATTAAGGTAGATCAGTTAATTGCAAATGAATGCACACCCCCAGTTTCATTAGGCATAAATAATTTGCCCACATGGGTATATGCCTTCCAAATTACTTATTCTTTTTGTGTTCCAAATTACCTATTCTTTCTGATCTTGCCTTTAGTTGATTAGCGCGCTAGTACAACTAGCCACTGGCATATTCCAGGTTTTCAGTTAGATTTTAGCAAGGTGCAAATGCTAATAAGCAACGCGTGATTTGGTGTTGTATTTTCTCCTTAAATGAATGCTCACATGATGCAAGATGCTATGATTATTTATATACATTATGTGTTCTTATGTGTGCAGAAGGACATATACACTGATTGAATACCTAACCATATAAAAACAGTGTTGAATGAAAGTCGCGATAAAATGTAAGAAGGTTACGTGTTATGTGTGTTTTGATTTTGTTAAAATTTTAGGAGATGATGCAAATAACATTGCGCATAGCCTATCGGTATCATTTGCTCAATATAATAACATTTCCCATATTTAACAGAGAAGCAACAGAACATGAGTGCTCTCTCTCTCCTTATCTGTAGACGTGGTTGAGGAAGATAAGATTAAGGGATTAGAGTCAAAAGCAAACAGAGGTCCATCATCTCCATGCCACACACACACACACACACACACACACACACACACACACACAGGTAGGCTGAATCCCAATCAGGAGCCAGCAGTCCAATTTGTGGACTGGGTAAATAACCTCAGTCTGATACATTGATGATACAGTATAACCACTGTTCTAGAAATGCATTTATTTACCATTATGGCATGTAAATATTGATAATAGAGATGGGGTATTATTATATATTAGCTGATTGTTTTAGTTTGCACTGACCCACAAACCTATGCCTGTTTGAATGAGACTGTTAAAGTCTCACATTAGTGCTCAATTATTTGTACTGTATTTAAAATATCAGTTTAAGTGTAAAAGCCCTGCGATTAGCCAACATGCTAAAAAACTAAAACAACAACAACAACACCATCACACAAGCCACCAGATCTGTCAGTCAGTAGGACTTGACCAGTCTCCAGTCTCCTAGAGCTGTCTCTATGGGTGGGAGCTGTGACAGCGACCGGGACCCCCCCACGGAGCGCTCCCGCTTGCCGTCCCCAGGTTGTGGACAGCCTAATTAAAATGTCCTTCCTCGTTATCATCCCCCCCCGCGCGCCGCCACGCGTTCTGGAAAAAACAACCATGGCGGTGTGTGTGCCCTGGCAGCAGTGGCACAGCCAAATATAGCCAGCCCCCCACCCCACACACACACACAGGTCGTCAGCACCGTCAGATGGTCCCGGTCCGATATGAGAGCAGGGGAAAGTGGGGCAGTCGACCCTCCCTAGCGAATGTCTCTTATACTCCTCGCACATACACACACACAGCCACAGATGGCTGCTTCCCCCATTCCAGGGTTCATAAACCATGTGTGTTGGGGTGGGGGGTGGGGGTGGGGGGGGGGCAAACTTCCACTCATTAATGGCATGATTTATTCATAAATAAGTGTGTGTGTGTGTGTGTGTGTGTGTAAGGAGTCAGAGCGAGGCCAATGGGTGTCAAGTGAATCCAGGACCACCTTGAACCTGTCCCCGATTGACGGACAGATGGATGGGCGAGTGGACAGACGGACACTAAAGCGGGAGACAGACAGACAGACAGGCAGACAGACAGACAGACAGACAGGCAGACAGACAGACAGGCAGGCAGGCAGACACGTCAAAAGAGAGGACAGGAGAGGAGATAGTGCCTGGCAGGGGAGGAGAGAGAGAGAGAGAGAGAGAGAGAGAGAGAGAGAGAGAGAGAGAGAGAGAGAGAGAGAGCGTCTGCGCG
>JAODUH010000012.1:76645-101690 GCA_027564835.1 Typhlichthys subterraneus | reverse complement strand
TAAATACAATAGACTGACACTGGGTCAACTCAATGAGCAACACAACAAACTGAAAGCAAGAAATAGGATTTGGCGCCTTTATAGGTATTTGTGAAACTAAATAAAGAACACACTTCATAGCTGTATGAAACTCCTGTAGCTGAACTACTGTATTTATAATACATGCATTACTTTCTTAAGAATGTTCAAATAACAAGATCTTGAATCTTGTTTTGTTTTTGTTTTCTGAATGATTACAGGCAGAAAACATATGTTGGAACCTCACCCCCACTGTTAAAGGAAACTAAATGCCTTATAGGAAGAATTACTTTAAAATGATTCCAGTATAAATTCCAGAATCCCAGACTCCAGAGACTTGCATCACAGGTAAATAGCAAACCAAACTGCCCAACAGGGATAAGTAACTTATCATAAATAATGTACATTATGCCTCAAACCTGTCCGTGGTTATTGACCATGTGATTTATCATTTATTTATGCGCTTAATAGCTGCCTCTTTTGATATTACCATTTTGATTTGAATGCCAAAGCTTTTCTTAAGCAGTTAATCTCTAAATGTGCCGTGTCACTCACTCTTAATGACGTCCAGGTGTGCTGCAAGTTAATCAGTTAAAGACAGCTGGCTGAACTAACGCCAGCGCTAATGACAAATGAATGGGACACATAGGGAAAAACATGACATGCTTTATAAGCCATAGCCAAACAAACACCTCCAGTGTACAAGACATCCAGGCTTCCATTTGTGTGAAATAAGGATACGATACACGGCATGTTAAGCCACCTCTAAAGGTATACTCCTCATTTGCATTATGAGTTCTGGGTGTCCCCAGAACCCCAAACCAAACATGGCAAACATGGCTGTATAAGGCGGTTTAAGCCTACAATTGCTCTTTGGGGGGGAGCAGAGAAGTGTCAGACTCTGAGTTTTACATGAAAACAGTAATGTTGACACCACAAAGTTAAGTCCTGACTCAAGTACCGGAGTGTACGTTAAACGTATTTGGCTGACAGTTAGAGGCATGTGGGTCTCATTGGTGTATATTAGCATTTTTGTTATTTAATCTTTTATACATTAAATGGTAACCTTTTATTTAAAAGTATTTATTTTTAGTGCAGGTAACTTTTACAGGTTCATTGATCTTAAATTGCGCTCATCCAATCAGACACTCTCCTCCCCACCCCGTAATAAGACTTTAATCTTCCTTGTGATTGCATCCCTGAGTCGCCCCCGCGTCCCTTCATTAAAATGTGCGCTGTTGTTTGTTCCAAACAGGCGCATGTCAGAGAGGATAAAGGGAGGTTACCTGGTGTCTGAGAGCAAGACGTTCTCCACCGACAGATTTATCCACCATGATGTTTTGATGTCACCAGCGACTTCCTCGGGGCACTTCGCTGTAGTAAGGAACCCCGAACCCCAATCAAATCTTTGAAGTAGTCATCTATGCATACGCGCCGTCTACCTTAATGCTAAATAATTAGCAAACATGCGTGAGGCTCACTGGGATTGTTACCTCAGGGCTAAACTTGCTTTTCCTGCTTTGATCATTACTTTAATTAAATATGGCTCCCTTGGCAGGGTAAGGGCTAAAAAGCAGGTAGGTGTCATAAGCACCTCGGTGTTGATGCAAGCACCTGGTGTGTGTGTGTGTGCGTGCGTGCGTGTGCGCCTCAGCTGTCAGCGACAATGCCTTGAGAGTGAAGCGACGCGGCGCAGACGTTGACGGTGCTAATTCGAACCGATGTCCCAAAAGGAAGGGGATAACAAGTCAATCGTAAGACACCCCGGTTCAACGAGCAGAGAAGTCTGCGCGCACGTCTTTGTCCAGAAGAGGAGAAAAGTCACGTTGTCAGACGTCGGCGTCAGCTCGCATCATAGCCACCACCCCAAGGACAAACGAAGTGTGTTTCAGGAGATGTGTCAGAAGTGTTCTCGGTCCAAATCACAGAAGCGAAATTGTGTGTTGGGGCTGGGATAAGCCAAAATCAAACGCAGGACCTCACTTGTTTATATATTTGTAAAAGGTCCCCTATGCAGAACATGTATTTTCTTCTCTTTTTCAGTTGTGTGGTGGTTGTGTTGCTTTAAGGCAACTGAAAGAGCTTAACTAAATTTGAAAATGTGGGCTTTAGCCAAAATGTATCTCTGGAAAAAAAACTGATATGTTTACAGTAAATATGTAAAACACATTTGTAGGCTACCTACTGTAGGTGTGACATCAATTCTGGATTGTAACCAAACATCTCAAGCCTATCCTGTCGTTCCTGTCAGATAGCCTATCAAATTGAGGAAAAACAGTGAGGAAGAAAGGTCTGTTCAAAATTATAGAAAAGTAATCACATGACTCCTTTTAAGTTAACATACTGCATTATTTTCTAAATACTTAGCGATAGCATGTGCAAGCTGTTTAACCAACTACCTACCCTCAGGCCTATTGTGTGTGATAAAATGTGAATCATCTTAAAATATTAATATGAATTAATTGGAAATTATTGTCATCTGCCATTGCATATCAACTCCAAGATCTAAAACATCATTCTCCTCCCATGAAAACAATTACTGTAAATGAATCAGGACTTTTCTGTGTGAAGTGAAATGGGACAGCCTGTCTAAGGATCATTGGCCTATCAACATCTTGATACATACTGTAGGACCACACAATGTTAAAGTAATAATTAGTAC
The DNA here is from genome assembly GCA_027564835.1 of Typhlichthys subterraneus. Lineage (NCBI taxonomy): Eukaryota > Metazoa > Chordata > Actinopteri > Percopsiformes > Amblyopsidae > Typhlichthys > Typhlichthys subterraneus. The sequence continues at coordinate 99,010 of JAODUH010000012.1, read as the reverse complement.
CATCAATATCTTATCTGCTCATATACCTTTTTAATCAAATTGATTTCTGGGCACGGATTCAGAAGCCCAATGGACTGTTTTAAAAAGATGTGTGCACAAACTTGAGTCCCTTTTGAAGGGACTTTTGATCTCATCATTAACGTTTTGGTATCAGAAGTTGACATCAGGCCCGTTACTCCTGGATCGGATTCTATGCGTCGGAAGTTGAAGATGTTTGGAAAATTGCTCCGATTATAGTGTTCATGTGCCATTTGATACCAGTTCCAAGAACAAGCGATTCTGCGGCCAAACCAATAAGAGCTGGCGCAACTATCTATCCTTTCAAAGACCACATGGTCTCTTTACTGGTTGGACAGATTGTATTATCATGGAAATCAACTTTTTCATTTGAGTATGATCAGCCCCACCCTAGTAAATTTACAATGGAAAGCTCTCAAGGCCAATTAAACAGTGTATCAATGAACAATAGGCTGATTTACTGAAGCAAAGGAAAGCCCAACCGCATTTCTGATTAACTGTTTGATACTTCCTATGGTGTTGTATTGAGCTCAATACATCTGGAATCAAAAATTACAGTTAAATATAACTTTAAATTCACTTTTGTTAATGGTTTAATAAAATCTGCTTTAATAAAAGCCTAACCATATTGTCCTGAGCTAACTTGTAAAACGTGGTTGCTGTCTGCACACATTTACTCAGAGCTTTGGCGATGTGGATGAAAGATGAATTCCTTCATGGAAGACTTGTCACATGGAGGGATGAGTTCAAAGATAGAAAAATGATGGAAGTTCTTCATCCCTGTCCAACAGGAACATCAAATGATGACACAATACGTTCTTGGACTTCGTGAAGACACTTAAAAGGAAAAGTGGGCCCGCACAATGAAACTTGGTCCATCTCACGGCTGCCTTCCGTCCAGCCTCTGAGACAGATCTGCTCTACAATACGACTACGTCTCTGCAAAATGAAAAGCTCTCATCGGGCCATCAGCCGACTCCCCTTCTCCCTGCCATGAAATGGCCAGCACCCATGAGCTTTGTTTTTATAAAAGAAAAAAAAAAAATCACAAATTAATTTCCTCTTTGGATGAAAATGGCATTCCTCATGACAGGCCCACTTTCCCGTCATCTGCGGGCCACAAGTTTGCTGATCTATTTATATCGAGCGCGTCTTTATTACAACCAGACTGCACAACTCTATTCTCAGCCAGGTGATTGGAAGAGCAAATTGCGATAAGAGGAGAGGCCAGTTAAAGAAAGGGGGTTAGTACATATGCAGAAATATATAGGTTTTCTCATTTTTTTCTCTTTTTTTTATGGGGGGAAGGCTCATACAGTTCTGAATATACAGTCAAATGCTCAGTATACTCTAGAACTCACAATCTGATTTCTGACCCAGTTCCCAGTAATTAGCTTACAGTGATGAGCCACTTTAGTAAACAAGGACATTTTCCTGATGAAATATCTCTGCAACGGCACTGGATAACTTCAGCTTCTCAGAGGGGATTATCTTCGATCTGATTGAGATACCTATCAGTTATGTTAAGGTTTTTTTACCTCTTTAATAAGAGCATTCCATCCCACCGGAGAGAGACTTGAACTCTTTATTGTGCCATGACTTTCACAACACAATTTCAACATCTCCACTGCTGCTGGTATAATATTCTCTAGGCTTTGCGTCTACTGTATTTGTCATATGTCCGTAAGTATTAATATGCTCTTTTCAATGTCAAGAGCAAACAGTGCTTGTGGGTATATTTTAGTTTTGGTCATTGGGTACTAGTTCAGAATGCACAGCAATAGAAAAAACAGTACCCTTGTTAATGTAAACACAGTAACTAAAATCTAACTGCAATTAGAGAAATATGTCAAAAGTCTCGATGTTAATTAAATTATATTATTGATACAGTGGTTGTGGTGATTGGCAAGATATCACACTACTTTACAATAAAGGCAGTGAAAATAAAGAATATTAACACATAAAATAAACAAGCATGTTTGTGTACTACTCTGCTAAATCAGCCTTTCCCTGTGCACAACATCCATAGTGGGTACAGCAGTTGTCATCGAGCAGGGGAATTGGGGCTAGGTATGGGGACAAAGTTTTCTCTCCGACACATGGCACTCCATCCATCGCAGAGAGTGCGCCACTCTCTCAGACTCTCTCAGCAGTCTATTGTTATATATTGGGGCATCACTGGTTATTTGACATTGCTTGCAAAAGCAGAACTAACAATTTAAGCCCAAACACGAGTTTGTGGGCTGGGGTGGGGATGCATACATCAAACAGCGACTGGTCAAATATTCGGGTATTTCTTTTTTTTTTTTCTTCTTCTTCAAAATAGAGGCTTATACTCAAATATCAGTGGCATTGCCAGCTCATAATGCCACTGCCCGTGCATTGCTTTGGGCTGCGATCACCATTTCTCATTTGTAGCATTAGGAGGAGACATGTCCTAAATAACATTTCCATAAGCAAGGGAGGTTATCTTTGCATATGAAACCAGGCCGTGTATAATTTTCAAAGGCGAGAGGGGAAATGAGAGTTCATGAGCAACATGGGATACATATGCACCTTCGTCAGCGGAGTACACATGCACTTTTGGAAAACATTTGGGGAATTAGCATAATATTATGAAAATACAGTTTGCTAAATGTATTTGCACTCTGTATCTGATTTGCACTCTGGGCCCTAGTTTCCGGGTTAAGACGGTAACGAAAGTTGAGGCATATGGCACAAATTTACGGCCTTGAGTCGATCTAAGGTGTGGCCTTTTTTCCTAATTTAGTGAAGTGGCTGAGGCCATAATCGTTGTAAAAAGGTTGGATTAGAAATTAATATATTATCAGTAAGAGTGGTGGGGGCTGTCTTCAATTTCCAGCCAATCAAATCATCTTAACAGCAGCGCTCTCTGTCATGACAATTGAGCCATGCCAATCTGCTGACATGATCTGACCAGTGGGAGATATTTGATGCCAAACTAGCACGGCACCACTTGATTTTGACTGATACCTCACTCCCATTTCAGCGCAAGCGATGTCACGATGAGCCGGGAAATTAGCAAACTCGACCAGCGTGAGAAGAACCACCTAGCGCTCAAATACATTTTAAATACATCTGTGGCGTTAGCGCCACAGTACCACTGGCCTTGCGCTGTCCAAAACTAGAGCCCTTTATCAAATTCACCATGATGAAATAATTTGTACATTTTCTAGATGCTTTGCTCGACCACAGTCTGTTTGCTTTACCTGCTGTGGATGCCTTTTCCAAACTGACATACTGCTGTCAATGAAACGCTTTCTCTGTCATGTCATGCCAAATTGTGTTTTATAGCATCTGTTCATTATAGATGGCCAACATGATGGATATGGTCATAATATTAATGTAAGACTGACACAGCGGAGACATGAATCATGGCTCGACTTTATTTCGAAGCCGGCGTTTCATTGGGCCACCACTAAAATGTGATATATAAATGTCAGGGGGGACGGCAGGCATAAAGCATTATGAAGCGCGGTTGATGGTATATTTTCACTGTTATCAACCCCCAGTTATTTACTAATGGATCTTCTTGTCATGCAGCCACTATGTATGCTGGCATTGACAATTGTATGAAAGACAATGTAGCCTTTGTTTTTGTTACATACATAGTGAAGAGATTAAATTTATTTATTGAAAATAACATTTTTATATTCAATTTGTATTTAACCAAGCTAGTATATTATACATATGAATGTGTATAGTTGTACATTGATGGGAATGGTGGGACAATATATGTAATAGATTATTGTGCAATAAAGCAGGTTTCATGCTAGTATATCTGTTACTGTTATTGTGATGATAGAATATGCTTGAATACATATGTATTATGTTTGGTCTCAAAGCAAACATGCCATTTCTCACCTCTGAGAGACATCAAGTGTAAAATGAAACGCATATTTGCATCTATGCCTAGGGATACTTCAGAAACTTGATAGTCAATACTGTATGAAACTCTTTGCACCTTCCACTTTTTAACTGAATCCCATCTGAAACACCTACGTTTTTCATTAAATATCTTGTAAACTGGCTTCTTAGCATTCTCTTGCAAAGCAGCTACCCTAAACATGGGATTTAGAAAGGCTGCGTTCAAAATATAATTAGCAAACACTTACCTGCAAATGGAATTTGGCATCCACCGGAATTTCTTAAACAGCCATGTAATTTGATTACCTTAAGTTAATTTGGGTTAATTTCATGATTTGTGTAAACAGAGCCAATATTATGTGGTTTTCAACAACACACTGAATGTACTGTATCTTAGAGTCAAAATACGATGGGAGTGCTGCTTTAGGAATAGTATTGATTTCAGTATAGACTTGCTTATAATTGTAATTTATTGTGGATTTAATGCACAATGCCACAACCTTGTCTGTATTTGCTGTGCATGTTTTGTTCAGCGGTTTTCAGGAAAAAACATATAACATTTTTTAAAATAAAGTTTAAAGTCTTACACTGTATTAAGAATATCATAATCCAAGAAGTATACATTACATTATGATTCTGCCTTGTTTACAGGTGATACATCACAAAGAATAAAATAGTAAAAAAGTTTTTATAAAATGTAGGATTTCAAGTTAAAAACTGTACAAACTAGCACAAAAAATATACCATCTTTGTGTAAAATGTTTGAATTAAATAAGACATTGTTTTGGACAAGTTAAAATAAATCAAGCTATACAATGTTAACAACAAATTAAATGTGTGTTTGCTATGAGAAAAATAAAGGTCTACTGTACAATATTTCTGATGGAGAAAGTAAACTATCATACTCTGTGTATGCATAGAAACAATTGTTATTCAACAATATTCATGTATGCCCTTATTGACAGGTCACAGAGTCAAGCCTTCCTGTTTGCTCAATAAAGCTGCATTGTTTTTTCATGGAAAAAAAAGTTATGTAAATGACTTGCGGGTGTTGGTATGTAGTCTGTAATTACACACCACCCCTTTCCCTCTCCCTCTCACTCTCCCTCTCTCTCTCACTCTCTGTCTCTCTCTCTCTCCAGTGATTAACATTTACGTCCATCCATATAGTCGTGTGCCACGTTGAGGCCCTTTCGCCTCGGCAGCAGCCAGCACTCTGGGGCTGGCTGCCTGAGAACACCACTCCAGTCTCCTTTTGAAAGACTACTGCTGCACCCTACAGTTAGAAAACATCACCGTGTTTCACTCTTCACCATGCAGCCTCTCTGCTCACTCTTGCTATCTGTGTGTGAGCCTCTCTCTCTCTCTCTCTCTCTCTCTCTCTCTACTCCAAATAGTGCAGCTTGAACATAGTGTATCCGTAGGGCTTTGGCTTGTAAATCCCACTTGAGAAGTGGATATTTTCCCCTGCCCCTCCATTTCTAGAAAACCTACTACGGTGCTGGTCAGTGTTTCGAAACCATTAATTGTACTTTTAGGCCGTCAAATGGAAATACCGCCGGAGAGGACGTGCCATTAATTACCTCCAACCCCTGCTCTTGAATATTTGGGTGGAACGCTTTTTTGTATGCCTATAATCTTAATAGCTTTCGGTGCTTAATGATCTGCACAGAATGATCTATTTAGACCCATCCCCCATCCCTCTCATCACAGCTAAGCATAATTTTAATGATTTTTGCTTAAAGTCACACACATTTAGAAGTGTTGCTCCTAAATAAAGGCTAATAAAACATAAGGGTTGACAGTCACACTATTTTACACGCTATTTTTGAGACTTTAATTCCTGTATGGTTCTTGGAGGCAGGTGGATCGGCGATGTACCCTTGAGCAGTGTGGATGTTCCACTGAACAAGCAACTGGTTACATTTCAGAAGATAAGATGACGCACTCATTAGGAACAAATTCCATTAATGGTTTCATTAATTTAAGAGCAACATAAAGTAAGTTGGGGTCAAATTATATGTGCTCTTAATGAGTAACAGGTTTCTGTGACCGGATCTTTCTAAACAGATTAAAGTACCTTTTTGTGAAACATAATTAAATAGTATTTACTCAAACTACTTGACAATTTCAAATGCAATATATGTATATATATTTTTTTTTTACTGTGACACAATATACAGTATATTTTATATATATATATATTAGTTAAATCCAATACAAATTCTAATGCTTTTTAAACTAGAAAATCATACAAGCATTATTTATAAATCCTTCAGACATTGTATATTCCTAATTACAATACTTTATCATGTGACAACAAGGCAGTAGTGTAAGCCATGTGCAATATAGTATATGTAATACAGTACATTCCAAACATGATCATAATAACATTAAGCAAAACCCCAAAACTAGTTTTAAAGATACATTTTTTTTTTACTGATTTTGTTTCAGTATTAACTTTATTAATATTGGATATAAATATTTTATAGGCAGGCAGCCTCAACATCTAAAAGCACCTCATGAAAACAACATCAAACTACAAATCATATGTGTGAGTAACAGTGATTGATTTATTTGTATCCCTGAAATATGTATATGTAATATGTCACTGTCAACAATTCCTTTTGATCGCCAAGTGTTGTCTGTATAACATAACCATAAGTTCTGACTAAGCCTTGTTTATCTATGTCACTGGCGACGTCTTCATGTTCACAATGGCTTACATCGTCCTTTAGGGATTAACAGGAAACTGATCTTGCCATGACTTGACAGATTTCGCATAGCATAATTTCAATTTGTTTAATAGCTGGGAATAATATAAAACTAGCATTAACTAATTTTATTAATATAGGAAAAAGAAAGGGTTGAATAATTAATAACAGGCTAGTGGAATATCATTTTATGGAAAGCAAATACACTAATGCTAAATGATAAACTATTCAGATAATGATAAATATATAATAGTTTGTGTGTGGGTGTATGGTTTTGTTTTCATGCGTGGTACAAAATATGTTACCAAAAGAGGTGAAGAGGTTGAAGAGGTGATTCTCGCAAGTATTGATAAATGAGAAAGAGGGGGAAAAATACATGTATTTGTTACCTTTTCTGCATGACATGACATTGGCTATAGTTCTGTGCCAATTTTCAAATTAGTTAAGATTTTCTTTTTAAAAACAAAGTCTCAAAACACTTAAAGTATGTCATTCCAATGAGATTAGTTTTGTTTGTTTATGTATGTATACTGTAATTTGTGGATAATAATTTTCCAGGTTTTCAATCATACAAGGATGCACAATAGGTTTGCATTTTTAAAAACTAGTTTAGAGATCATGAATATCCAGCTTTTGTACATTCACCCCTGAATGGTCAAAAGCTGGATATTTATGATCTCTACTAAAATAAATAAATGTTTATCGCTTTTTTTTAATCAGTATCCATGTTTGACAACCTCTTGTTTCCAAATATAATTTGGGAGCAAATAATTCAGTAAATTCAAGTCAATATTTGACTGAATCATACTGTACTTTACATCTGAGTACCACTGCCAAACAAAATCTATATTGAGCGAGGTGAAAGGCTTCTCCTTATCTCTTGACTACCTCAAGTGAGACAATTCCACGACACTGTAGGCAGAGCAGTATACAACACAGCAATCATATTATTTCACTAATCTGATTGGGAACATTTCACCAAATCAAGGGCAAGGCAGAAACAATGGCCCACCAATCAGATAGAGGGCCCTGTACGGAAGATCTTGGCATTGCATGAATGCAATACTCTCACATGTGCGCTAGTGTCTCGGCGTGAGATTCCTTGTGCTGTTTTTATGTGTTAATCGTCACCGCTCAGTGAGACTATTGTGTTGCCCGCATCACTAGGGGAAAATAAAAGGAGTTTATGGGGAATGAATGCAAACTGGCGCAGACTGCCACCACCGTTTCACACGAGCGGAGAGTCACCTCATCCCGCCGTTGACGCTGGTCCAAAAGTGCAACATGGACTTCTGCCATGGCACACATCCCTAATTGGTGGGAAAGAAAATAACGTGTATATCTAAGATAGTGTCTGTTTGACCGGATGGGTGGAGGTTGGTGAAAAATTATCCCTTACCCCTAAATGTGTTTCTCTAGTACACCTCATAAATATCACCTATAGTGTTATGGTGTAATACGTCCTAACTCGACATAATGCTGCCAAGTTATTAGAGCCAGGCATGTATACATTAACATTAAGGCATGGGTACTCATGGTTCATTGCCCTTACCATCACTCCACAGCATGTGTAAATGCTTCAAATGTGGTTAATCCCACAGGTCAACGCTTCGTGACGAACATCTACTTCACAAGCTGTTGGTGAAACTGTATCCGCTGTGGTTTCCCATTAGCATACTAGGGAAATGTTGATAAGAATAGGCTTTAAATGTTGACCTTAGTGCCCTTGTCATAGAGAGCCGGCTGCCCTAGTCTTTTGTTTTTGGAAAATGTCATTGGATGTTTTAGATACCGAACTGCTCATGCTATAATTAACAGTTTAGAAGTTTCATACACAGAGAATAAATACAGTTGGACCCGTTTGCATTCATAACGGAGGCACGGTCAATATTTGCAAGGCTCAGTGTTCAAACATATGCATATTTTCTGCACGAGTCATTCTGTTTTGATAAAGCTCAAATACATTGGGTATCATCTATCAAACACAGACCGCAGTGGCGAGGAGAGAGAGCGAGAGAGGAAACAGAAGTTGGGCATTGCCGCGGTGACGAACAGTTTTTTTAAAATGTTTTATTTAATTTTTTTTTTTTTATTGACGTGGGAAGACACAGGAACCGGGCTGGTTTCAGTCTTGCATGTCAGGTCCTTCTGTTGGCGCGCGAATCCAAAACAATTTCTGATTTGAAAAATACGGGGGCAGCTGGCGTTCCCACAGCCATGCTGGAATTAGCCGTTTACGTGCTGCAATTCTATCTGCTCTGCACCTGGGCGGATAGCGACGCCCGCCAGCACCTTTGACTCGTGCACATAAATGGCCATCCCCAGTGTATGTATATGTGTGTGACTGGGTGTGTGTGTGTATGTTGTGTCTGTTGTGTGTTAGTGTGTGGGTGTGTCTACATGCAAGAATGCTGGTGGTCTGGGGCAGCCATCAACCCTCCCTCCCTCTATTTAAAGCCACAAAACTGCAATTTCTATGAAATTCATAACGATATACAGTGTATAGTATCTGGAACTACAGGGTTAAATGTACTTAGCCTTCAACTATATTTGAATATATACAGTGCTGTATGTTTTTTTCTAATACAACAGAAATGTACAATTCAGTGAGCTGATTGATTGCAGTATTATCCTAAACTAATAGCGTTGTCATGTATGGTATAGGCCTACTATAGTTTATGTAAGCCTACTGTACATACAGTATGTTTTTTGTTTTTTCATTTACATGTTATTGTGGTCTTCATGTTTAAAAGCTACTAGTTTACTGTGCCACTGCTAGCCATTGGTTCTCAATATAAGTGACGCGTTCCTGTCAGTTGCCAGAAACCCAGAGCTGTCAAAGCATAGTCTTCTCTTCTTCTCTACTGTGTTGTGTTTGTGTGTGTGTGTGTGTGTGTGTGTGTGTCCGCTTTATTCAGTATTTAAGTCATCCATTTATCTATTTATCTTCATTCAACCGTCAAACATGTCTCCTTCTCTACCTCCTCTCGCCAGTCTTTTCTCCAGTATCCAGAGAGTCTCCAGTATCCTCCTTCTCTCCATCTCCCTCTCCTCTCCTCCCTTCCCCCTAGTTCAGCTGTCTGGTCAATGGGAATAGGGCAAGTAGCCAGGCAGGCACAGCTAAGCCTCCCCCCGTCTCTCTCTCTCACTCTCTCTCACTCTCTCTCTCTCTCTCTCTCTCTCTCTCCCTCTCTCCCTCTCTCCCTCTCTCCCTTGCCCAAGCCAGGCAGACAGCCTGAGCTGTTGTTCAGCTGTGCCACTCACTACAGGTTCCCAGCCAGGTCGCATGTACGACACGAGCGACAGCATGTTTACCTGCTCGCTGCCGCTTAGTGCGCCCGCCCGTCACGCTTTGTTGCGGCGAGGGAACGCGGCGGCGGGCTAAAAATAACCACCCAGTTCAGACTGGCCCCACCTGGCTGTGTTAATGTCTTACCAACCTGGATTCTGACATTTGAGTTTAGGCATTTGACTGGTTATCTGGTTATGGTCAGTAGGCACATAATGAGTGTATGTATATGTGTATATATATATATGAGTACCTGTGCATTTAGCTTGTTGGAACATGGGTAAGCACCTGGTCATTTAGGGAAATGTTTGAACAGAGGTTTACTGTGTTGTCTTTTTGTGGGCTGACTTTGTCTTGCTTCGCTGATCGTATTCATCAATATACAATCCAGCTTCTAACCATAAGAGCGGAGCAGAGCAGTCCAAAACCTCAAGTTCTTTCTCCTTGGTGTTAATCTAGTCATTTAAACAGAGGAACCGGATCTTGGGCTCAAAATAACCATCGACCCTCTTATCTGCATCGTTTTGGGCCATAATTATATTTACTACTCCCATGTGGCCTACATGTGTGTGTGTGTGCGTGTGTGTATTTGCATGCACGTGGTCATTTTGCATAATTAAAGTGTACAGTAATATGTAATGTGTACAGTACTGTACATCTGGGCATTGATAGATTTTTTTCGTATTCATCTTATTTTTTATTTAAAAAAAATTTGACCACACGTGTGTGTGTGTGTGTGTGTGTGCATGTGCTCCGTCTGTGTGTGCACGTGCATGCTCGTATGTGACTGTGTCCGCTGGGTCCCAGTGGGGCCGCAGAGAGCCCCTCCCACTGGGTGCCTGTTGCAGCCAATCAGGTGTTAATGTGGGGTATGGAGACGGTGCTGGCCTGGCAGATGGCTGGTTGACCTGGAAAACCTGTCCTCTTTTCAGGGTTCAGCAGTCGGCAGATGACAGGTATTATTTCATAACCCAACACTAAGAGGGATGGCTGGGGAACACACACACACACACACATGCAAGCAGACTCATGTACTACATTATAAAATGTCGCGTTGATACAGACAGGTGCGGATGCAGTAAGATCTCAAGCAGGCATGGATATTAGGATGTCAGGACATATCTGTCTGTGTGCATTGAGGAGGTACAAGTGCTTTTTGATGAAGCTGTTCATAAATTATAATATAACATGTCAGCGAACATGATGTATAGATGGGCAGCTCGTTCATATTTCAAAAGGTCTTTGAGAAAACAGGACAGCCTTGTAGCTTGCCCCTGCCTTAAGTGAGGTGATTTTTACAGCGAGACTCAGCTGACTGTTGCTAGTGTCAATGCCCAACTTCTGTATTACGGGTGGTAATCTTTCGATTCAATCCCATATGGTCATATGGTAGCAAAGCATAGCATTGTCCCATTTTTAAAATTAATTATTAATTGAGGTTATTGTTGTGATTATGCAAAATTAGAACCAGGTAGGAGATGGTAACTTGAAAAGACTAGTGGAGAGAGGAATACTAAATTATGTAATCATCTACCATCTACCCTATCACCTGCATATCAAACTTGTCATGTAATGACATGTATGTCATTATTATTATTATTATTTCCAACTGTCAGTCTGGACAGACTTTTTTTTCCATCAAACTGAATGTGTCAATCTTCGTTGTACAGGCTCTACCGTGATTGGCTATCTGACTGGGAGTGGATGAAAATGTCAGAGACTATTGGTTACAATCCAGAAATGATGTCACCCCAGGGGCTTAATCTTGTTTTACACAATTAGCATTTTCAGAGAGGAATGTTGGCTAAATGACATGCTAGACACATTCTAAATGAGTCTAGCCATTTTGGTTCCCTTCAGACAACAACTGAGAAAAAAAAAGTACAATTGAAGACCTTGGGGAATTTATATAAATCCTTATAGACCTATATTACTTTAAAATGTAGGCCTTGTTGATCATTTAGATTAAGGATGATTCACGAGCCAATCAGGGAAATGCTGGCTGCGTTTTGGCCAACTTTAACAGTATCTCTCAGTCAATCTGCAGGCTACAGGTACAGAAAAGCCAGAAGAAATGAACCCACACCCACTATGAATGTTAAGTCAGGTTAAATAATGTTATTCATGTACAAATCATGTGAAGCGTAAAGTGCAGAGGGCAGGGGGCCTAATCGTCTCCTGGTTTGATTTTATCTTCAAGGATCCGCTGTTTGAAAGTGCCGTGGACTACAGCAAATCAGAAACTGAATCTGTTCTCAATATGGTGCACATCATTTTCAACGTCTTTTTTTCTGCTTAATTTTCACCGATAATAGTGGGGGGAAATTCTATGCATAACCAAGTAAAGGAATATGAACAGGTAATTTCTCCTTCATTTCATGACATTTGAAATAGAGTGGAATATTATTAATGTATAGTAGAAACAATGGGTTGTTTGTGTATGTTCCTGATTGTATTTAGCTGTAATGTTTTAACACTTTAGGTAAGGTAGCGGTTGTGAAAAAAATGTAATATAATAGAGGAATAGTAATTATAAAACATTAACATGGTATTGTATGTATTTTTGTGATTATTTGTATTAATAATAGTATTTTATGTATATAATAGTATTATATTATTATTTATTATGTATACATTTATTATTATTATTATTATTATTATTATTATAGTTCTACCATATATGCAGCTCCTGACCCCTTGTCCTAACCATCTTGTAATCCTGCAATCAGACAGCATGAAACCTAATTAAAGTAGCCTCTTATGATGAACAGGGCTGTCCCCAAAAGCATCATGTAGCCAGTTTCATGATGGGTCCAGTTTAACCCACCGCGTGACTATGACCTTTACCTCGCCTCTCGCTGGGACCATCTGAACCAGGCCCAGCCAGGACATCTGGTCAGGCACTGGGGTGGTTGTTTGGTCTGCTTCACTGGTCCCACAAGGCCTATCAGTGCAAACACACACTTTTACTCTGTAAAAACAGGACAGGCTGTTAAGAGTACACTAGGCTACAGTACTGTGCTGTGAAATATGTCAGTTATTCTATCTAGTAGCTATAGTCGGTTGCTTGATGCACGAAGTATGACTTTTAATATTTCCTTAGCAACAGACAATACTTAATCTATACTTGTGTTATGTTATGTTCATTCATAAAAGATACAATTGCCTTTTGTTTTTCTGCTTTATTTTCTTTGTTGATAGACAGTTCAGCAGTCTGCCTCTCAGTATGACTCAACATCATATGACCATAACAAATATGATTCTTAAAACCCCGCCCACGAATTTAACTATTCTGAGCTCTCTAAGAGCGTTGCTGCTAATTGTTTATAGTCAGCGCCTAGCTTGAGCAGCTTGTAGCCCATCATTTTGTTTGCACAGAGGCCTTTACTGTAGCTACACCACTATCGTGATCTAGCTAATATTAGCTTGCCTGCATTGGCAGTCCCACATTGCATGAAAATCCACACCACCGCTGTACCTTTTCATGCATTTCCCAATAGCAAAGCAATTTGATCAAAATGTTTTATCCATTTAAAGTTAAAGGTCAACACTACACATATCTTATAATGTTTCACACTATCTCTAAAATTTAACACTGGATCTAGTGTATTATATCTATACTAAATACTATAACTATAAATACACTGAACATTTAAACACTATCAGCTTACAAATGGTGAAAATGTCATATTACATTGTCTATCTATGTGGTTTAAATATATTGTGTATTTTATTTATCAGCACCATTTTTAGTCCATCACCTCTGAATTATTTCTATTAGTGCGTGTTCATTACTAATGATTGTGTTTCGCTCACTGTAGCCATTCTAAATTGGTCCGTCTCTGCCTCTTTATCTTGCCACTGTATCTAAAACAGCACATTAACATCTGCGGCCCATTTAGTGCCACTGACATCGGGCTAATAACAGTGTGTGTGTGTGTGTGTGTGTGTGTGTGGTGCTAGCCAACAAGCACAGCTGAAAGGTGTCACCCAGTCTCTTACTCCTCCTCTAACAGTTATTGATTGAGTGAGCTTTTTTTTTGTGCCTGTGCACGGCTTTCAAGCTTCTGGCGTCAACGGAACATTATTAAAAACCCAAACGGTTCATGTGTGTTCACAACATCCAGCCTCTAGCCTCTGTCATGTGCCATCCAGTACGTAATGGGGGAGTTCTTAAAAGTAATCAGACGCTTTTAAAGGTTGATGCTAATGCTGGCTAGCGCTGGCTGGAGGAGTTTTTTTTTTTGTGGAAGGGGGTGGGGGAACACAAAACAAATGCAACAATTGACAACACAAACCCTTGCTATTATTTTATGGTGTCTTTTTATGTTTTTTGTTATTTGTTTTTTGGGAATTATTGATCTTTTACAAATAATTTTCAAGGTATCTTAATTACTCGCAAAAGAAGCGGCACACTTGGCGGTCGGACAACACAAACAAGTTAATTTGCATTTCTGTGTTGTGAGTGTTTTGGCAGGCACCTCGGCGGTCCAGATTGTAACCCCTATTTCTGCCTCCAAAAACCTGCCTTGGAGGAGCGTCCGCCGAGGGATTAGGGATTTAGCGGGGAAGGTAAGTGTGACTACAAGCTTTGGCTCGCCATCTGCTCCCCAGCGGAGTTGGGGCCAACCTGTGCTGCCTGCAGCAAAGACCTGGGCACCGATGCTAACGCTGGCCACAGCCAACCTGGTGCCTAAGGCTCCACCGCCATCAGTCCGCTGATTAGCTGTAAGAAGTGCTCCATATGTGATGTGTGTGTGTGTGTACGTGTGTATGCATACTGTACAGTATATACATACCTCCCTCCAATTATTCCCTCCCTTTATTCCTGTCTCCTTTCCTTCCTGTCTTCCGTGTGTATTCTCTGAACACATTAAATACATATGGTGTGGTGTTCGAGGAGTTAAAGTAATACTGAGCCAGGGAATGGGTACTTTCTGTTGTTCTCTCTCTCTCTCTCTCTCTCTCTCTCTCTCTCTCTCTCTCTCTCTCTCTCTATTGCCTGGCAGCATTAGTGGACAGATGACAGGGGTTTGCAGTGGGTATGATCACCCCTGTGTGGCGATATCCTCATTTATTTGTAACAGGGATGTTATATATAATAAAATATGAACCTAATATAAATGCATCAATTTACCAACAACAACAAACAAATAATAAAAAAATACCTCTTGGCTGTGCCCCCTATACCTCCCCATCGAACATGATGTAGATGATACCTTGCCGTTCCCTGGTGTCAATCCTCTCCCTCGATACCCGAGAACATCGGACAACACGAGAGAAAGAGAGAGAGAGAGAGAGAGAGAGCGAAACATAATGCTCATTATTAAGTTGCAGCCATTGCTGTTGCCAGGAACCTATTTCTCAGTATTAATTATTCATATTTTATTTCAGCAATTCAATACTCAGGTGAGCCGGGGTGATAGAACATGTAATTCGGAAGCGTAATGGAGGGAGGGGAGGCCCCTGAAATGAAGGATTAGGAAACAGTGTATAAACCACTAATGGCCACTTGAACGTTGCTTAGAATCTGTCTTGTGTTGCGTTCACGCGCTCGTTTTATTGCGTAGCGTAGCTCGGAGGTGGGGAAATGTTTGTAGGGTAACCGTTTCCCCACCCCTTGACAGGAAGCATAGGGATAAAGCGCAGGAGAAATGTCCTTGAGGCTCGTAAAACGCTATGGTATTTCCGGGTTTTCTAGATAGATATGTTGTCGTCTCTCGCTCCATCTGCCCATTTGTACATGCGTGTGCAGGACAGATGTTTGATTTGTGTGGCATGACATAATTGTGGCTTAACGTATAAAAATTATTTTGTTTTTCAACCTTTATGAGACCATAACTTACTTAAATTGGATTATTTAGATTTTGTTCTCCTTGTTTTTACTTGCGATTTGTCTTTTTGCCGAAAAAAGGGATAATCACAATTTATGGACTGCGAAAATTTGAGGCTATAATCAACATGCTGTGTTTTTGTCAGTTGAACTGTAATGCCCGAGGCAAAGCTTCTTCATGCTTCCACATAAATGCCTCACTCATCCCAATCCCCATTCCTCTCAGACAGACAGCCTGCCCCTCCACCCCCAATGCATATCATCTTCTCCTGTGGACAGAGGAAAAAAGATCAAGAGGGCTGAACATACTTATGACACCCATGCCATGCATATTTGTTTTTTCCTTAATATTTTGTCCTTTATTTACTATAGAAATACTGAGCCAGGGAATGGCTACATACTTCTCTATCCATTTGATAAGTAGTGTTTTCTGTTATAGCTTTTTTGTTTAAGATGTATTTTCAACTAGGACTACGAGGAGTACAACTATGACTGTGAAAAGGTATCAACAGGTAACTATAGCCTATGAATAAAAGAACGGAAATTAATATAAGATGAGAAAAATGGTAAAAGCATAAAGAGGTACCATGTACAAGAGTAGGCTACTAGAAAAGAAACGGTACCAAAAGTTAAGTAGGCAGTTACGTTACATAGAACACAACTGCTAAGCAACAGCTGCTTGATATAATTGTATAGACCTACAGTAAATATGTATGTTATGTATACGTGTTGATTAGGAATCCACACGTATTTAGACTATACATTATGCTGTTGCACAGTAAGGTCAATATTTATGAGACGGCATCTGATGTGATATATAAAATGTAAAAATGCATTTCTATGGTGAAACAATCCCAGAAGATGCCACCACATCTGCCTTTATACAAGAGGAAAAAAAGGAGCATGAGGTCATAGAATATGCACACATCTTGCATGCTATCTCGTCGCCCACAATTTGGGCCGAAGAAAGTAAAGGTCAGCCACGTTGGTCAGATTGCGCTGGACAAATTTTAAAAAGGCTCACTGGTCATGCTGAATGTATTCCCTGCAACATAATTAGCCCCTCCAATTCCCCGCCGTGCGATGCTAGCTCGTGTGCACGCGCCGCTAAAAAAAAAAAAGAAAAAAGAAATGCCCTCACACCAATTCCCCCAAAATGCCTTACACCTCTGTATGTTCTCTCTCCCTCTCTCTCTCTCTCCACTCCATCACACTGTTTGTAGCCGCGTGGCCGGGGCGAAGCCGCCTGAACTCACTGCAGATGCGTTGGGCTGATGCATAAATTAGTCATCAGCATTAGCATTAGCCGGCGTGCGGCACCCGGTGCCAACTGCTCTCCGAACGGCCATTAAAGGTCATGTTTTGATGACTGAATGCCACATAGGCACCTTGGCTCCCCCGAGGAGGGTTCCCCAGGTGCACGTGAAAGGTTAAAAATTACCTACCCGGTGCCGCCTGTCTCTGGTGAAGGAAATAATTAGGGGTTTTTAGGGAACGGCAGACTGTCGGCTGTCGGATGACAGAGCGTTACCTAATGGCCGTATCTGGGGAAGAGTCAACCGGCCTGTCATTCTCATGACAGGACAAATGAGCATAATGGTGGCAAGGAAATGGGTGCCTGTTCACCGTGTTTTGTTTTGTTTTTTGTCAGGGAGGAATATGTGGGGGAGATAAAATGGCAGCGCCTGAGCGGAATAGCACTGGGATGTTAACCTTTTATTGTAAATCTGTTAACACGTGTTGCTAGCTAGCTTGTGGCCCCTCCCCCGCCATGAGGTAAGACCACTCATGTTTTATTCCTGTTGCTAATGGGGGTTTTATGGTGTGTTTAAGAGCCGATGGTAGTCTGTCACACACACACACACACACCTACAGCTTTCCAGCTGCAGGGAAAAGCATTTTTGTACATTAGAGTCATGTATAAAAAGTACTGCTATCATTATCGCTATAGATAGATATAGATAAAGATAGCATTGTATTTAGACAATATAGTTTCATTTGAATCAAGGTTTGCACGGTTTGTATCAAGGTTCACTCTCTCCCTCACTGCCTCTCCACTGATTGCCAATTTTACAGTCAATCCACTACTGAGTCGACACAGTCAGAAACTTAAGTCATTTAGACCTATGTATAACATCATGGCAAGAATAGGCTAAATGTAATTGCTGAGAGCCGGGGAAACACATTCATGTCATAATACTGCAAATTGATAATCTTCACGTGGCTGGCTTAGTATTTCTTTACTACAACTTTACAGTTGTTCAGGAAGTGAAAATGCAATATGCAATTGTTTAAAAATACTTTTCTATCAGTACAAACTGATTCCAATCCAAAATATTGGTGTAATAATTCACTGATGATTGGTTAGAATGATTTTTCAAATGCTTGTTTGGAACCGTAAACCAACACAAAATGGTGTATGCGGTACACAATATGATAAGCGTTGATTCTTCTCATGTTGGACTGAGGGCAGACTGGTAGTAATACAGTGACTCGTATTGTAGCTGGTGCTAGCTGATTAGCATGCTAATTTCAGAAAATATCTCTACAATACTGATCATTTGACGTCATGTTACATTACATAAACATGAATATATACATTTTTTAAACTAACAAAGTTACCCATAGTACCTTTAAAGACAGTGGCAACTGGAAACAGTCTCTTATGTAACCTTGACAGCACTGACACCAATTGACCCATAAATATTGTAAAATTCGTCCCAGTCTCTAAATATGTGCCCCTCTCAAAGTATTTCCAGTGTAAATCTCAGTTGTATTATTTCTGAAGAGGTTTCTGTCATTACTGACAGTAGACTGGGGTTTCTATCTAACTGAACTGACCTTAGGAGAAAGACCTCGTTCAGTGTGGATGTCAGCACCACTTCATAAACATTCACATTTCCACTGAGGCTGCCAAGCAGGCAAGCCACGTGAAAGCCAAGATAATGATGAGCTGTACTTCCCATCGACTACCAACTGCCTTCAAGAGTCCTCTTGTCTGATAGGCAGACACAATTCCATGTGGTACTCGGGACAAGATCAGCATTTGTCTAAATGCCAAAACTGGTCTCCTCGATTCATTTGAAGTGATTTTCTGTAGTTATGTGAATGTAGCATGCATTAGAGCTTGTATACAGTACTTACATATAGTTGGTGATTGCAAGCTACTGTAATACACATTACAGCTAATTACAAATTCAGCTAATATCTAATCGTAGTATTCTAGCCCATTCTGGAATACAAACAAAGTGGTGCAGACCGCACCACACACTAATGTCTGAGTCGATCCTTTGCAATGCATTTCCAGTATGTGGGACGGAGCTTATCACCTGGATCTACAGCAGGTTCACATTACTCAGAGCTGGTCTTCTTTGGTTGCGTATGTTTCTTAATTAATTTTCTTTGTTTTTATTAGAATATCAACAAGCTTTCTCTAGAACTATACTGTACCTTTAAAGTTGTAGTGTGTAAGTTATAGCATTATAGTAAAACCTCACATTTTAGGCAGGGTTTTTTTTCTTCTTCAAATTTGCACTTTTCTTCGTATCAAGATTAACAAACACCCTCTTCCCGACACCTTCAACCTCTCAGAGGTGTTCGAGAATCGTCCGATCTATACATAGTTTGCTATTCACACCAAAGTTCCACCGGTACCCAAGAGTGTTGCTCTCGCCAGCTCACAAACCCCTCCCCATCGTGGCGTCATTTTATTTTATTTATTTATTTGTTGTGTTCTTTCCGTGGCACATCCAGTGCGCCAACAGAGGGGTTATTAACATAACAAACTTAAATGCCTTATATAAATAATACCGTTTGCAGGAAGGCAAAATGTGCCTCAGCCGACACTGTGCAGGCAGCACCCGCAACATCTGTTTATGAGCACTTTGCCTTAATGATATCATCCGATATCATTAACTGTGTCAGCAAGCGCTGCCGTGGCAGGTGCAGCTGTTTCTGCCTCCCCCACCCACCTACCCACCCCCATTCCCACCCTCCCCTGCCAACACAACCACTAGACACCCCCAACACACACGCGCACACACACACACATTACTATCGCTCCACCATGGGCAAAGAGACTTGCATCCCTACCACGCCATCGCCAAACCGATCATTAGAACAATTTTCCTCAAAAAAAAAAGAAAAAAAGAAAAAAGCTGGCCCTATGATTTCAATCTGTATATCACCTGTAATTGTAGTTTTTAGTGAGCGGCTGATTCCATACATTTAGCGGGGGTGAGCAGCAACTGTGGGGACGACTGCTGAAAGCTACGTGCTGGCACCAGCTGCACGGTCTGTTTATAGACGGGGTGGCTCTCGACGGCCTTGTGTGTGTGTGTGTGTTTGCGTGTGTGTTTGTTTGTGTGCGTGAGCGTGTGCAGGGCAGGAAGAGGCGGAGCCCAGGGCCTGTGTTTTGTGTCCTGACTCGCTTCGCTCTGTTTAGACGCTGGGAATTATGGAAATTATTGAAATTATGTATTATTTTTGGTCCCAACAATGAAAAGGTTTTGTCTCCCTGACTAGAGAAGATGTGCTGGGGACCTCGTAGGTCTGTCGGGGTCACGGTTGGGCCGCGCCCGTCTGTAATTAGTCAGATGGACGATTTTAGATGTTGTGCCACCCTCAGTGAGATATTTTTTGTTTGTCTAACATACTCTACGTGTTCCAAAGGCTAACATTGTAGCACTTTCTAGACAGATATATCTATTATTTTTTCTTTACATATTTAAATAAAAGTAACATTATAATTAAAACATTTGCATCATATTTTTAAAATGTACTAATTTTAACAAACACAGGTGTTTTTAGTTAATTTGGCTGTTTGAATGTCCTCACAGGTTGAGAGTGGGTGGAGCTATGCTGCTAATTTTCCATCAGCACTGTATCTAGTCAAAACAATGTTCTGCCCTAACTGACAGGGAGATGTCAATCAAGTAAGGCTGAGTACATTCAAAATACCAATGTGTGGGTGTACAGGAGCTTATTTTCATGTCATGAAATCATATATCTGGAAAATATTATTACCTGAAAATAATAACGTCTGAATCCTATAATACAGGTATGACATCACTAGTTAATTAATTACATATTTAAATGTCCAGTTAAATTAATACAAACTGTTATGGTAGTGATTATTCCAGCTCTGCTAGTCCTTCATAGTACAGTCGATGTATATGTTCATCTGCCAAAATAAATTGAGATTCTCCCAAATATGTGCCTGTTGGCACCAGTAGGCCTGTGGAGAGAGGAGTTTGATTTGCAGGCAGAGGCAGGTCCCAGGCATATTGACCTCAGCAGTGTGCTGGCTGGAGAGCTCTGAGCAATGGCTGTCGCCAGGGAGATGGAACAACCACACACACATACATTTAGTAATACCTAATCACACAATACAGATATCTGTTCTGTTTCCTAGCTTTAACACATTCAAATATGTATACAACGACCCAGCCACATTTATGTAGGCATACATGAATGGCTGTACATGCATCTATGCACAGGTGAACACGGAGAAATGCTGCACAACTAAATCATACATGCACATAATTTACATTGAGTATATTTCAATGGTACTTGTATTTGTACAAACACACACACACACAGTTCCATATGCATAAAGCAGCTACTTAAACAATTACACAAACACACTCACATATTTATGGATTTGCACACACACACACAAACACGCATACACTGCACTGTATACAAACACAGCACTCACTGTACTTCCACATACAAATGCACACTACTACTGTGGTAGCCTACCTCTCAGCCATGTCTAAATGTTGATTACACAAGACGTGAAGGAAAGAAGAAAGGGGGGATTTCACTCCTTCTCGTTCTGTGATCCGGTAGCCCTGTCTGAGACCCCCCCCCCCCCCGTCCCCCACACACACACACACTACCTTACAACGGCTGCTGTCAGAATATGTGTAAATTTAAGTTAATCATATTTGTTAATGATGCCTACATGATGAAATGAAGCATAAAAATGGCCACAGTCCTTGATAATCCACTCTCTCTTTTTCTCTCTCGGTCTACCTCTCTCACACACACACGCACGCACGCACGCATGCACGCACGCGCGCGCACACACACACACACACACACACACACACACACAGCAAGGATCTGAGCATGTCATTCTCACCAGGGCACGGAAACAGTGATTTTCTTTTTCCCCACTTCTCTCCCTCTCTCTCTCTCTCTCTCTCTCTCTCTCTCTCTCTCTCTCTCCTCCTCCCCCTCTCTCTCCTATAGAGCTTCCTGGAAGGCCAGTGATTGGCCGTGAGGGCCTGGTCCCTGGCAGCAGCCCAGAGCCGTGGATGATTGATGAGGGCGAGGCAGGGCCCAGGCCCTGTGCACATAAAGCCCCATACACACCACCATAAAGAGGAGGCCTGGCCCACTGGAGGGCCTGGACGCCCGCTCAATAGACCCCTCCCCCTCCCTCCCTCACCCCGCCTGGCAGGACGAGGTGGGGGAGAGAGAGAGAGATAGAGAGAGAGAGAAAAGATGAGAGAGAGAGAGAGAGAGAGAGAGAGAGAGAGAGAGAGAGAAAAAAAGACAGAGAGAGAGAGAGAGAGAGAGAGAGAGAGAAAAATAGAGAGAGAGAGAGAGAGAGA
>JAODUH010000012.1:52994-76545 GCA_027564835.1 Typhlichthys subterraneus | reverse complement strand
ATAGTCTGGCCTCCATAGGCCAGCAGGCGTGTATATTAAAGTTATATACACATCTGGCCTAGTGATGTAGGGGTTAAGAGTAAAGCAAAATGGACATGATGGCATTTCACTAAACCTAATAAGAATCGATTCTCATTGCTAAGAACATTTTCATTCTTCACCCGTCTGTGCTTTACATGTCTAATGAATCTGCTAAACATTGATCAAAAACAAAAATTGGAGGAATACATCTTTTTAAAAAGCACATATTCCCTGCATCTGCCACAGGCTTTGTCCTGCGACAGAGATGACCAGCACTTAAAGAGGCACTATATGTCTCTTAAATTACAAAATTGCATTCCGGATTGTGCTATTTTTCCCGGAGATGGCGACCACCATTAGCCGAAAGTTTTTTCCGCAAATATTTAATCCTCACTGTGACTGACAATGTTGGCAGGCCTCCGGACGCTTTCACGCCGTTATTGCAAGCATTCCTCCGTCCGTGGCACGTTGGATTATTCAAGATTATGTTGTAATCCCTTTAATCCTCATTGCATTAAGATTTCAGTCAAAATACGGCAACAGTAAAGTAGCACTCAGCAGCGAGATTCATGCATGTTACACAACTGGGTGGCCATCTTAATTTCCTTCTGTTTCTCTGCATACTACTGTCCCGCTTGTCTACATTGTCAATAACAAGCAACAGACTATTATTTGCTATTCAGCGGCGGCAGTGATTTATTTGGGTAGAGCGCAAGCTGTCACATCACTGGAGAAAAACACATATGTACTCACACCAAGGGTTAAAACCACAACGAGCAAATTCAAGGGGGGGGTTCAGAAAAGTTTCTCGGAGTGTGTGTGATAGAACTTTTGTGATGAAACGTTTGTCCGTGCGGCGTCCCACGGCTTCTGTTCAATAGCTTCTCCATCTCTAACACGGGCGACGCGCTCATGCTGCTCCTTGAAGCCCTTATCTCTCCGCGGTTGACTTGCCACCATGTCAGAGAGGTTGTAGAGTAGTCCCGACGCCGCATGAATAATACAATCCCCAGTTATGTTGAACCCCATTTTTGGAGCAAAATTTTGTTTCATCAGCAATACATCAGTAATTATGACATCCAGTATTAATTAGTTGTTTTGGTGTAGAAATGTCACTGTATACTGTAAGAATTTGTTTTAATGGTCAAATAATTATAATGTAAAAATACATTAACAAGTAGGTATAGCTCACATCACATTCCTATACTGGCAGACTTGCAGCAGGAACATTACCTTGTCAATGCCATATGGTACAAGATAATGTCTGTATCTTACATGTGAGAATTCCGTCATTATATTTTATCAGACTACGCTTTCTTCCATCATTGACCCAACACCATTGCCAGTGCAAGCCTTGTGAGAGGTGGAACCATTCCATACAATATGTATATGCTTTAAAATATCTAATATGTCACTGCTGTATATGGAACATCTTACATTGTTTATCGCAAATGCTAAAACAGGGCTGAGGAATGTGATGGGTATATCCTTCCCTATGCGTAAAGCAACAATTGTGCATTGTGTACCTCCTCACATTCACATGGCAGTAGACTAAACATGAATACATGTCAGTTTCACAAGTTTCAATATGTCGCATCAGTGGTCAGATTCATTTGATTGGCATTATTATTAAGAGCCAAGAGGAACAGTGTATCATAGAGGAAGCTGAGGAGGTTGTCTGTTAATTTTTGCCATTATGAGCACATGTTGCTTACTGACTGACTTTATGACTGACCGACCTGGTTAAAAAGGGAATGTGCTACATTCTAGAGTAAGTGGTGATAATGCACCATGTAGACAGTAGGTGGCGGTAATGCACCGAAAGTGTTGGACCCCAACTTCTGTGCAGATTCATGGATGAACCCTTTCTTTCTTAACTATGAATTAGCCTATGGCGTTGGCTCGTGCTCATGCGGCCGTGGCCAGCTGAACTAGACTTTCCTAGTTTTTACTTAGTTTTTTATTATTCTCCTGAGCTCATCTGCACTAATCTTGGGTATACTGTATGACCACAAGTCTTTCTACTGGGAGGTGAAATGCTTGAAGTCAAAATTAAAGTTGGTACTGGTGGATGCAATGTTCTAAACTTCAAACCCCATAAGATCTCCTATACGCCTCAGAGTCAAACTTCAGTCTGAAGCTCCTTGGAATACAGGGAAATGAGCAGAAAGGTCTTGTCTTGACTCTGAGAGATCTTGTGCTATGTGCTACAGGCAAGCAGTGTCTGCCTCTCTGGATGTATGCTAATGCATCTGATGCAGCCCAAATAGCCGCTCCAGCATAAAACACTGTTTTAACAACTCATCTGGTATTTTACAGATTAATGTTTCTCATAAATGTTTGTGAATGTGGCTGAAGTAGTATTTAGAATCTTCTAGAAACAAATCTTAAACCAAGGCAATCAATAAATATGTATAAAACTTTTTTAAATAATTAACAACCCCCTTTACCTCAAAAATGTTGTCAACCTTAGATGTGTCGCCTATCCTCAAGAAAGCTACACATATTTAAAAGTAACATCATTTCTATCTTGTTTCTATTCCATGTCTCTACAGTAAGGCCCTTATCTGAGGATTGCATTAGGTAATGGTTCCCTAGCAGATCCATTTACATACGCACCTTATACGTCAAGAGACTAGACCCAAAGTTAGGCAAAAATGACCTTTTGACTTTGGAGTCCCTTTCGGCGCGTAGACCTGACTGGCTGTAGCTGCAGATGTGGTGAAAGTAGGTTACAGTTTGTTTTTAGGACATGTAGCTAACCTCTAACCCTGGCATGGTTCCTATTCATGGACCCCTTCAGCTGTCAACCAGCCTGATTGTCTCACAAACACACACACACAAACGCATACTGTGATGAAGGAACAGACCTTCAGGGACACAACTACCAGTGTCAAAGTGCACGTGCAGCCCGGAGATGCTTTCAAATCGTGGCAAACCTATCTATACTGGCACTCGCCCAACAGATGCGGCATATTTGTTTCCTTGCCTGTCGCCAGCCTTCCCCATGGTAATGGCCATCTCGTTGTCGCAGCGGATGAGCGGCCACTCTTTGCCGGTTGAGCCAGAGATGGTTTGAGTCAAGACCCCGACAGAAAAGGCCCGAGTCAGAGGCCTTGACGCTCATCTTCGGATGACCTACTTTGCGTTGACAAACAAACTATACTAATATGCATGTCGGCGACGCATATCTCCATCTGATAGCGTTTCGTTCTCATGTCGGCGACGCATATCTCCATCTGATAGCGTTCCGTTCTCATGTCGACAACTCATATCTCCATCTGATAGCGTTCCGTCCCCACAATTGCACTCAAGGGTTAAACTGGCTGCACTGTAAAGGTTGCTACTACAACCCCTTCAAACATTTATCTTAGTCTTTCTGACCGCAGTGTGCAAGGTTGAATTCCCTATTATCTTAAACTAGCACTGTAAACAATGCTACGGTGCTAGCATAGAGGCCATGATAGAGGGCCCTTTATCTTATTTACTAGACTACTGTTATTCTTGGAGAAGATTTATAATATTGCTGAATTGTAGGTCCAGATGTAAGAAAAGGTTGTTTTCAAACAATATCCTTTAGGAATAGAATAATGGCTTCATCTACAGTACATAAGAGTCTACTAATAAAAGAATGGTCTTGTTAATACTGAGGCCAGAGGAGGTTTTCAGGGAACACTTACACAAAACGTGCGCGGCGTTCCGCCAGCGTGCTCGTCTTCCCTTTGAGTTTACACGGGCCGGTGTATACACACGCCATAACACAGAAATATTTTGTCAATAGGCATATACAAAACACTGTCCGGGCCACAGGAGAGCCATGAGAGAGTGTCCAGTGTTTTTAAGAGGTTGATTCTCTGTTCAAAACAATGGGTAGTAAAGAAATGCTCTCGCCTAAGGAGCGTAGCCACTTTGGTATGCGGCTCCCATGGCGAGTGTTTACACAGGTTCAGCTGGAGCTCGGAGACCCCGCCTCCACGGAGACCTGCGCCGGCGTACAAATAAACAGGAAGGCCACAGCCACTTGGAACAGGGCCAGCGCTCATAATTCACCAAAAGCACTATATTTTACACATGGCCGGGTGGTTTGGTGCGGCTCCAGCAAACGGAATAAACTGTTAATCCATACAAAGGCACAGTGGTTATGCGATACAGCACTTAGGTGCCATTTGAATGGCTCGTAGCCTTTTAGCATGGGCCCTTTGTGAGTGCCGCAAGTTGATTTGGGTGGAAGTTAACAGGGAATTGTTAACAAAGGGGCTCACATAACATAGAGGGGTTTTGTGTTGTTGTTTTCTCAAAGCTTATTTGTGTTACTTGATGGGGAACAACTGGATTCATAAAAATTCAAACTAGACACTTTATTTATGCAATGGTGTATAAAGTAGGGTAACAAAAGAGACACAATCTCCTAACGCACGTTGTAAAAAAAGTAAAAGAAAGAACTGATCGCAACAGGATGGAGGAATTTCTTAAATCTAAAGCATCATTTCAGTTATGCTTTCTACAATATTACTATGGTAATTTTGGATTTAAACATTTTTAAATAGGAAATAAGTTTAAAAAAAAATGATAAAAAGCATAACGATAATACATTAGACATACAGGTACATCCTTGCAATTGCCTAAACATTTGCAGAATGAAACTACAATGCCACTGAGTTGTTCAGTGGTATGAAGGTACTGTACAGTATATACGTATATGGGTTCCATTTAAATGACGAGATTGACAACCTTATATTGTATGACAACCTCTACTGTATATTCAGTCACGCATATCCCAGTAGCTATACTATGCACATCTGATAGCAACAACAGCAACACATCCATTTAAATCTTGTGATAATTGACAGAGATTTTGTTGAACCAGTTAATTCCAACCCAAAAGTTGCAGGACTTAAAAAGTTGATATCAGAATGTGTCAAAAGTTAAACATGAAAATGTGTAATGCGAGAACCAAATTGATATGAAAGTCCATGTGTCCCCTAAAGTTTCTCAGGGGGCATTATGGGTTATTGGAAGAACGTTTGGCCAAACCGACCGGGCAGCAGGAAATATTTCACAATATAATAAACACAGAGGGGAGAGGGCTTACAAAATATACCTCCTTTGTAATATAAACAGGATTTTCATCTAAATTGTGTACACAGCCGCTATAGTTCAGCTGGAGAGACTCAGGTCTTAGCTCACTAATATGGCAAACAGCATCCATGCAGATATCACTCACACTGACCCCAAAGTAAATACACGCCAGCCACCCAGCCAAGGTAACAATTGAGGTTGTGTACAATGTGAGGGAATGCACCACCTCGCACAAAAACCTCCCATTAAACACTAGTTCAAATATTTATATTTCTTTTTGGTACAAATATAACAGAAAGGTTCACAGTTTTGGCATTGTTTGGAAGGGCAAGGAACCCGCGTGCGTTATAAATGAGACTTCGGTGACAGGTGGCGATACAAAAATGAAGAGTATTCGACGGAAAGGTAAACAGTCGGCTGTAACAATGTGCCGATGTGTTTGGAAGGCAAGCAGCAGAGAAACATAACTGAGTCAGACCTCTATTGCTGCT
Source organism: Typhlichthys subterraneus (assembly GCA_027564835.1). Taxonomy (NCBI): domain Eukaryota; kingdom Metazoa; phylum Chordata; class Actinopteri; order Percopsiformes; family Amblyopsidae; genus Typhlichthys; species Typhlichthys subterraneus. The sequence continues at coordinate 70,954 of JAODUH010000012.1, read as the reverse complement.
GGTCAGGCAAAAATGTAGAAGAAAAAAAAACGCAGAAGTATCAACTATGTTTCCAGGATTAAAGTTGAACAAAGAGGTGTTTTAGACCAAAACTATATTGAATTCATTTTTAAAAAATGATCTTTAAAGGGACTCTATAGTTTGTCTGGCATTCCTACTTTACTTCCTTGCATACAGTTCTAATAGGTTTATACCATTCTCTTCTTCTAGCCTGCAGTGTGCAACATCTAAACTTTTATGAAAAGTAGTAGTATCAGTAGAAGTAGACTACATCTTTAATGTTCCAGAGGGGCGATTTGCTTTACAACAACATGTAGATGTACATGTTATAAAAAGTAACACCAAATAGCACCAGAAGTTGTTTCAGCCGGGGATCTGAGGCTGCTTTAACCATACATATGTGTGATTAAATTGATGCAGAGAGTCAAATGATTATTTTATACTGTATGAAGGTGTGATGGTCAACATGTCTTATCCTGCAGTCTGCTAGGATAAGTTGCATTATACTCGTATACTATCTGTCACTGTTCCTCTTACGGCATTTACAGCACACACGTATGGCGGCTAAACCTAAATATGAATACAGGAGAAGGCACCGATAACTTGCTCGGCACCTTATTAAAAGTGCAGCGAGCTCAGATGGAGGGGGCCTCATCGGGGATTAAAACAGAAACAAAAATGTTGCCACATTGGTAAACATGCTCTGATTGGCTTCAGGAAAAATATGAGCTTTCCAAAACTGCGAGCTACTGAAGCAGGCTAAATGTTCTGGCTATGAATCTGTCAGCAGAGAAGAGAGGGGGTGGAGGCAAGCCGGATGTACGTCTGTGGCAAGTGTCGTCTTAATGGCTGTGTGACGCAGGCCGACACGCGTCCAGACGCCCTGTCCTGGGATCTAGTGTACGGCTTACACACAATGTGTCTCACGCCTCACATACACCATCTCTCATTGCTGTCAACATCAACATGATGTCGTTTCATTAAAAAACACGCAACAGTCTTAAAATCTTTAAACCGTTTTTCAAATGAAATCCCCCCCCAAAAAATATTTTTTGTGAAATGAGGTTCATTCATGTTCTGATGAGACTTCAAAATATAAGCAGCGCTGGTAAACAGGAATTTAAACTGGTAAAGAGGGGGCTTGTTAGAGAGGGAGGTGGGGGTTACTTACCGCCGGGTGCTCATTGGTAATGCAAAACTTTAATACTTTGCGAGTGAAGCGGCTTGACATGGCGAAGTGTAATGTCAGCAATCGATCGGTGGTGTGGCATCTCAGTGTCAACCCCCCATTGACAATCTCTCATCTTACTTATTATATCTGTTTACGGCCTGGAATACACATGCTCCCTCCGCTAGGGCCCCAGGCCCCCCCTGGACTGGGCCGTGGAGGGGGGGAGGATTCTGGGAAGGCATCGTAACGGATCTGACGTGGGCCTGGGGCTGTTGACTGTAAGTGGGGAAGCAATTGATCATCCCTACACACCTCACATTGCCACGACACACACACACACACGCACACACACACACACACTCACACCCTCTCCATTGTCTATAAATATCCCTGTGATCTAACCTGGACTTCTCAAACATCAAACGGAGCCTTCATTACATTGATTTAAAATGCCTATGCACACACACACACAAACGCACACTATATGGAATCCCATCATATTATACAGTATACAACAGGGGTCTTCAACTTTTTTCGGGCCAAGGACCCCTTGGCTGATAGTAACACAGCACAGGGACCCCCTATCACCTACAATATGGTACTGTATAACATATTTAGTTGCCGGGCCAACAATAATGAGTAGGGCGGCCTTTAGTGCCATGTATAAAAGTACAGTAAGCCACTAACTAAGCCAATAAAATAATGATTGACAGAGTTATATATTTATAGGTTGTATTTATATAAATTCTGAAGTTTGGGATCAAATAATTTTGATAGGTTTGAATAGGTTTGCAGTACCTCTGAGGACCCCCTAGGGGAACCTGACCCCTGTTGGAGACCTCTGAGATACAGTTTAAATGGTATATAGGCTGATATACATACACTATAATAGTGCACGTTTGTTTTCACAACTCCCTGGAAACTGGCAAGCATGTTAAGGTGAGAAAAGTGCGCACACACGCACACACACACACACAGCCCTTTGGAGTTTATTTAAAAATAACAGGGGGGTCGGGTGTGTTAGATAAAACCCTCCTCTCTCGCTACATGTCTCTCAGCGGGGGTTATTGATTGTGACGTGCGCTTACGGTGCACCTTCCCAGTCGCCTGTCAGCCCAGATGCATGCTGGGAGGGCTTGTCCTCCCCGACAGCTCCCGCATGGCGGGGAGGTCGTGTGTGCTGCATGTAGGTGGGAAGGAGAAACATATGTCAGGCGAGTTAGGGGCCACCCCTGTCCACCCCTTCTTTCAGAGAGAGAGAGAGAGAGAGAGAAGAGACGATAGAGACAAGACAAACAGAGAGAGCGATAGCTGGCAGTCTCTGATTTAAAGGTATAGTCAGCTATTGCAAGCTAATTGTAAGATAATACACATTTAGTCAAATACACCAAATATCTCCTCGCATTTTGCTATCTTACCGTTCTCTGTGTACTGAAAAAATAATCTGAATCTAAATGTTTACACAGCCATGGATCCGTTAATAGGAAGATAAACAAAGTGGCGAACACCGCTCACAACAACAAAGCTGTAGTACTACACTTTGCTTCACAATGCATTTCGATGTGTGGGGCGACGCCGCGGAGGGACATTGTTTTGGTTTGAGCTGGAAGTTAGCACGCGTCCTCGAGAATGACTGACCCTGCCTTTAAGCCCCCCCGAACCCATGCATGGCCCCTGCCGGCCTACAGAGGTGGGCCCTCCCACAATGTATATTTGTTGTGAGGAGCCGTCGCCACAAGGTGTGCCGAGCTGCCGAAACGCGTTAGCTTGCTTCCTAGGGGGCCTATGTCTGTCATTATATCCTCTCTCTACTTACCCCCACCCCATCCACCCCCAGCAAATCATACCAGCAAATCCTGTCATTCCTCTGCCTCCACCCCCCCCCTTCAATGAAGGGCCCCCAGGATTGGAGTCAGCCGTTTCACTCCGAGGTCGGTTCCGCTATCGCATTTACCCCCCCTCGCATGTAGAAAGACCCATACATCTCTCCACCTTCCCCCAGCCACGATACCTAAATAGGGTTGTTTAACGTCGACGCTCCCAGAAGGTGTATCATCTCTCCCAAAACCTTCTGTCACCTAGTGCTTGAGACAGGTAATGAGTTTGCTTGTGAGCGTGTGTGTGTGTGTGTTTGGCTTCAGGCAAGCAGACATGACTGCACGCGTGTGAGACTGTGAAATTACCTGACAAGGCTTTCATCAGCGCAAGGTGCTTACCCAACCCCCATCACCCCGCACTCTGTGTCACCACAGTCATGGAGACAGAGAGAGAGAGAGAAGATGAGACACAGCAAAACATATGTCGTCTGTTGTGTGCTCTCGTCAAAGCCACTCTCCAGCGATTCATTGGTGTGAGGGAAAAGTACGCCCCAGCCTTGGCAGTGCCTTGCTCTACCTATTGACCTACGCAGGAAATAGAACCCCAAACCCTTGCTCCATTGAGTTACATAGACCCTCAAACCCTCAACTAGAAATAAAGACACCTGGGGCTATATTATAGAAAAATATACTGCTTTGATCTTTAAGTTGTAGTTGTCCCCCCGCTCCAACACACCTGATTCCAATTACTGGGTTATTAATATCAATCTCTGCAGAAGCCTGAGACATCAACAACATGCAGGGCAGTGGGTTCCAGGTTTGGGGGGCCACAGCGACCTACTGTAACATGAGTGCTGCTATCATCTTTGGCAGTTATTTAGAAATTAGGACAGGGCCTATGCCGTCATAATTTAGGATTTGTTAGGACGGTTCTGAAATAGCTGTTAGGATTATGGTTAGGGTTAGAAAAAAATTCTGTAATGATCATAAGAGATAATATTCAGGATATCAGACTTTAAACGTTTCTGTAATATGGTCCCCCACAAACCAACACTATTGTGTCCAAACTTGCATGACTCCAACTGTGTTTCATTAACATTAATTAAGCCTTGAACTAAGCATGGACAAACTCATTTGGGAACTCCACTGGTCTATAGTGTGAAAGTTCCAGCAAAATCTTTATCCACCCATGAAGTTGGAAACGTTTCTCTGTCCCAGGCGTGGAACAGGCAGCACCGAGCATTTGAATATAAGCAGAGAGAGGTGGTCTCTGAATGTCCATAGCTAACGGCAACAAACGGTTTCATGAGCCAATGCAGACTATAGGGGAGTAATAACCAGCACGTTTCAAGACAAGGCTGCAATACTAAATGGATCATAAGTAATAATCACTGCAGGGTCGCAGACAATAAGCCCTCCACCCTGTATCTTCATCCATTCATCTTGGAAAAGGAAATTACTAAATCCAATACAGTTGGATAAAAATCTGGCCTGTCTGAATCAGCTTCTAGAGGATAATGTGGCCTGATAAAGGCGCTCGTTTCCGGGCCAGTGCCATTCGTCATCCGGGGGTTGCTGCCTTGGTCAAGCTGTCGACTCAGCCGAAGGATTACTGCGGTGGTTCAACTTAGTCTATGATCTTGTGGCCTTTGCTGGCCTCGTCGACAAGAGGTCATAGACTGCTTGTTTTAACGACTTGGCTTTCGTGGCACAACAATCATTTTGTTTCTCCAGAAGTAAAGGAAGTGTCTGACTATTTTGCAGTAAATTAAATAGTTTGTTCCCCTTCCCACTGATGGATAGTAGGTTTGGGTAAGCTTGTCCCTTAACTGTCACACTAAAGTTGTAATTGAAACCCCACATGTTTTATAATTCATTAGCTAGCTCTTTATTGTCCATTGTGGCTTTGACGCAGTCTTTATAATATTAGATACTTGTTCACAACAGTAAAATCTGAAACTATACACCTTTTCAGAAGGTAGAGTTTCTAACTAGATATACAGGAGTCTTTTTCTTCACTTTGAAATCTCCGGGTCAAACTGGGGCCTTGGAAGCCAATAATCCTCTAATTAGGCAAAACATCCTAATAGGTTCCTTAGCCTGTAGAACTCTGCCACAACTATGCCGGTACTTTCAGCGTTAGTGATTCCTTTATGAAGCGTTCTGTGCTGAGACCTGTGTTGTTATGATAGGGGTGTGTGTGTGTGTTGGGGGTGGTAGGGTACCCATAAAGTGTTCAGGAGAGAGAGAGGGGAGGAAGGCATTCGCAAAGCACTGTGTAGTTACGCGGGGCATTCCGTGTGCAAATAAGGGAGCAGGAATGAATATTAATCACCCATTACGATGCAGATTTGTTTATCAACCCGCTGCCGCTGGAACGGAGCCGCCCCGGGGAGCTTATGATACGTCGCCTTCCACGTTGGCTGTTGTGTTGACTTCTCTATGACCTGCCATTAAAGAGGGACAAATACAGCCGTTTGTTATTGAGGAAAGAGCACTGGAGCTCCTAGATAGGTGTAAATATTAGTAAACTATCAGATTACGGTGCGTCCCATTACAAAAGGAGGGCATTAAGGAACTTTATTAGTAGTAAACCACAGTTTAAAGGGTGTAAGAAAGAGCTTAGGGGTGTTCAGCCTCACTCAAATATTAGTCTGTGGGCGTGCATAGTGTGTGCGCATGTTGTGTTTCGAAACCAGTTTTACAGATATGACCAGAGCAGAACTCCATTAGACCTGTAGATTTGTACATATGCCACACTATTCTGTTTTCTAGCCAGTCTGGGACTAACTGTGAATGACTCGCCTCAAGAGGCCACTCGTGTCACCCTCTGCCCTGCTCCTCCAAAGCCTCGGAAGGCTAATGCGGCCGTCTCGATTCGATTCACGTCCCGGCACCCGTCCGTTTCAAAAAGACACTTAATTTCATACTTGTTTATGACTCTCTCTGGAGAGCTAAAGTTCAAAATCGCATGCATTTTTAATTCAAAATTAAGCCAAGGGAGAGAGGGGGGTTAAAAATGTCCTGCTCACAGCGTTTTGACAAACATGACCTCCCCTCGCTGGGTATGCAAGGATTATGGGGAACAAAAGTTACCCCCGCTCGTCGCACCACATCTTACGGCCATTGGGGTGACAGATTATAATATATTTTACTCTTTCAACGAGATAAGGCGGTCACAACCGTGGAAAACAGTGCCAGATATATAATAATAATAATGAACTTGTAAGCTTCCCTTGCCAAAGAGCACATGTGATGTTAGGAATTCCTAAATCTTCCAAATGCAATTGCAGATTTATGAATTTCTTTTTTCCCTGTGAGCATGTTTAAAAGGGGTTACTGCTAAAACAAATTTAAAACAATGCATTAAATGTGGGCAGTACAGTATAAACAAAAACTATAGACCTGGAGAAAAATAATTGTCTTCTCTTAGAAGTGCATTCTAGCCAAACGTCACTAAAAACTTTGCCCTTTGTGAGGTTATTTACCGCCTTATTTTTCTTATTTTCCAAGCTAATTACAAATATGTCAGACATGTCAGGATATGACGTTTGCTGACGAGGCGCGAGCTGAAATGACACAATGATGTATCTAACCCTATGCGCTCTCAATTAGCTCTCTCTGCTCCAGGTTAATGGAACTTCTGATTGCGGGGAAAACTCTTGTTTCCTGGATACCCAGCTCCTTGAAGATGGGGACATAGGGAGGGTCAACCTCTTTCTTATCTACAGTTGCAGAAAGACTAGCTACTAAGCCACTGTTTCTCTTATGTTGTGAGTCTGTGTGTGTGTTCGTGTGTGTGTGTGTGTGTGTGTGTCGTCGAGAAACTACCGTACTGGCACAGCCGTGAAAGCGTCTCCATTATCCTTTGTGTACAGTTCGCTTTGGCAGTGGTGGGAACATGGTGCTAAGCCACCCAAATGTATTTGGTGTACTGGCCTGTTTTCAGGGGGCTGGCAGGGCAATGTGCTTGTGTCTGCGTGCTGCTTTCCTCCGACATGAATCAAAATGGCACTGATAATGTATCATAGCTGAGCTTTGCCTGTACAGAATACCAGACATTAGCCATGATCTGCTCCCTGTCTGGTACACCTAGGTTTATGGCTCATCTTCAGTGACCGCTGATCTGTGGTTAGGGTGGTCGACTCCGAGCCAGAAATGTCATCATGGGTCGATTCCCAACATGCCCGACTCACATGTACGCATCCTTGGACAAGATGGCTAATCCCTACCTCCTCCTTAAAGGCAGGGTCAGTCATTCTTGCTAACTTTGAGCTCAAATCAAAACAGTATCTATCCGCGGTCCTTCGTGGCGGCACCTCACACGTCTAAATGCTCTGTGAAGCAAAGCGTAGTGCTACGGCTTTGTTGATGTGAGCGGTGTTTGGCACTGTTTATAATAATAATAATAATACATTTCATTTAGGATACTGTTCAAACACTCAAGGACATATTACTTACAGTACTTATGTTACTATTTACGGAGCCAGGGATGTGTAGAAGTATCAGATCATTTTTTCAACACGCACAGAGAACGGTAAGGCAGCGAAATGCGAGGAGATATTTGTTAAATTAGATAAAAAGTGTATTATCTTACATCTAGTTTGCAATAGTTGACTATAACTTTAATACCTGTACTGTAACTGTATGAACTGTAAATCACTTTGTATTATAGTGATTGCTAAATTACCAAAAATGTAATAGATATTGAAATGTAATAGATGTTGTCTTCATGCTGCCATGTCATGTGTGTATATTATGTATATAGGTACATACTGGCATGTACTGTTATTTGTATATACAAAGCATATTAACATATAATCCTTGAGGACTATTGCTATGTGAATGTGTACATTTTTATTTAAAATGGACTTCATTAAATTTGTGCTGCCCAACTTCATGCCAGGTTTATGCAGATCTTAGAAATATAATAATGGTAAATGCTTGGCTTGTATGTGCCCAAGCAGCGTGGGTGTGTGTGGGTGTGTGTGTGTGTGTGTGTGCGCTCGCTCGCTCGCTATCTTGTAGGTCGAGCTGGTCAGGTTAGTGTGTAAACAGGACAGGCAGTCTGATACCTCCTCCAGTCAAACACACACGGACACAGCAGCGCTATATCCCAAGGGCTCAAACCCCCCCCTCCCCCTTCCCCTCCCCATTGCCATCATACTCATTTCTTCTCCGCTGGCTCCGGAATAAATGCATCAGCGAGCTTCACTTTACGGTGTTTGTGGGCCTCGTCTGAGGCGAGGTGACAAGTGTAATACAAGAGAAACATTCCTGTGATTTTCTACAACGACAAAAAAAATAAAAGCCCAGCCTCAGGTGAAATGGTTTTGTTTTCGTGAGGTCGGAGGCAGGGCGTGGGCAAAACAAGCCTTTATTCCCCGTTGTTTTACCTAACTGACTGAAGGGGTGTGTGGATTATGGGGAAGCCTTCCAACACGCTGCTCCTCCTGAGCAATGGCTTGCAAACAAGGAAGTAATGCTCCCTGACAACTGTCTCTGTCCTCCGGGGGCCGAGCGCCACAAAACTGTAGTACTCTCCCCCCTTTTCCCCGAGAGATCTTTTAGCCAAGATGCCAGGGATTAAAAAAGCACGAGCACAAAGTGACTGCTGGACACTGCTGTGTCACCTAGCATTAAACAGCCCTAAACTCTGTGGCTGTGCGATACTCCATGCACAAAGTAGGTCACAATGTTGAGGAGAGTCGTACAGTTGCATGCACACACATGCATACGCACATAAACTCATTAAGTCAACAGAGACGATGGTGCTAATAGAGGCTGGGGTATTTACAGTATGCGCTGCCAAACTTTGGAAGCTGTCCAAACGTCTGGGAACTCCAAATGCGTACTGGACACCCAGGGGTATGGTTTCAAGTCGCACAAGTGGAGTTTGTATTAATTGTACCCTTATTAAGAATAAGGTTGAAGCGTTGAAATCACAGACAGGTGTGTGAGCCACTTTTTATATTATATTATATTATATTGTATTTTGAAAATTGGCATCTATTGTGGGTGTTAAAGTAATGTGTTAAAAAAGATCTGGCAAAATAGGCCTTTCCACTGAAAAAATTGACAATGTTGTTGTTAAAAGTGAAATTAAAGGAGATGTAAGTAGGACTTTAGAACTATATATTTTGTGTTATTTCTTAGACATCAAAGACATCAGTAAAATATGCTCTGTGAGAATATCTGTGCTGGTTGATAGCTCCTGCCTCTACTGTATATAAGTACATTTACATTTTGCTAGCTAACATAGGATTTCAAGACCTATCAGGCCCAGATTGGTCCTCTGAATCTACCTTGCCAGTCAAACATGAATGCTCACACTAAGCTACAACATGTTTGTCAATGGCCTTCCCAATAACAGACCAACAGACTCTATAGGGAGGGAGTATAGGAGGAGATGGTGGGTGGTTGATTTCAAAATCTTCATTTTTTTCTAACCTTTCTTAGCTAGCTCTTGTTGCAATCTACATACAATGCAGCAGCAAGTGAGACAACTGTAACTATAGCCAAGTTCAGTGAGTTAAGAAGCATATTTAAAATCATCCAAGGTTGACTGAAGTATTAGTTAGGCACAAAGATAAGCCAGAGACGACATGCATAATAAAGCTAATCCAAATAACATCATGTTTACACAGATTTAATATAATAGAATTGTCAGCAGTTGAGAGCAGATACATTGGAAATGGGGGTGGCTTTACAATGCATGCATGGTACATAATGGAAGAATAAACCTAGATTCACAGCTGGAGAAGTCAAACAACAACTTGTTATTGGGGTAAACACCGCCCTGCGTAGCTCGCCGAGTCAACACAGCGCTGTGAAAACACAATAAATGACAAGACACAGAAATAAAGATGTGGCGTTTACATTTTGTCACAATTTGGCTATCCTAGTAATGTAGTCAACGTTACCACCAAGCACCGAAATGACTTTCACTTCTATGCAGCAGTGGGAGATATATATATATATATATATATATATATATATTTGTATTTGTACAAAAAAAGATGCCATCACTCTACAAATGTTTCCCGTTGGCTTTGTCATCTTTACGAATAAGCTCACCATGGCCTGAATAATTCAGTGTGACGCCTCATCTAATGCAAACAAACGGAATAAAACATAGATAGTTATGAGGCATAAATATGAACAAGCAGCATCGAGAAGCGTTAGCAAAACGCACAGCGGTCCAGGGGGTTTCAAAAGACAGATGGGGACAGCTTGTTTGACTTGGTGGACAGTGAGGTTACAATGCTGTCCCTCTAATGATGGGCGGGCCTGTCACTGAAATGCATTCTGGACAACAAAGCCTTCGTCACTGAATATTTATCTTTCCCTCGCTCTCTCTCGCTCTCGCTCTCTCTCTCGCTCTCTCTCTCTCTCTCTCCAAAACAATAACTAGACTTGTGCAGCTGCAAATGGCACTAAAAATTCCCAGTCTCTTTCTGTAAATTATTAATGAGCGCCAAACGAAAAAGAAAAAAAGCGTGAAAAAATCTGCAGCAGGCCCAAACAGTGGAGTGCTATAAAGCTGTAATTATACCGGAGAATGACAAATGGAAAAAAGTTAGCACAGCCAGTCAAGGCAGGGAGGAAGGGGGAGGGGGGGGCTGAAACTTAGCGCTCCACAACCAGGGCTCACAGGGTGAGAAGAGAGAAGATAGAAAACTGTTTTATTACATATGCAATATGCCCATTGCTACAGGATTCATGTTTGTATGAAAGAGGCCACCACACGCATGCAATTAACTCTGGAACACACTATAAATGTTGCATCCACGTGTAACAGGCTTATTCTGTTTGTGTGTGCATGCGTGTCAGTGAGAAATATGTATTTTCATTTCAATTTGAGATGTTTTAACACTTTTTTAAAGTAAAATGTTTAAGGTTCCATTAAAAAAATTGTATGACAATGAATTTAAATGTTTTAATTGTAGAGAAATAATCTCTGATTTGGCATTATGCCTTTTCAAATAGCATCTCATAATAGATAAACAATTTGTTGGGATGTTCTGTAGTTTATGTCAACACCAACACTTTAATTAACTAATTTTACTTGAATCACTGTACACAATGACTGCAGTATTTGTTTTGTTTTATACAAAAAATATCCACCTTGGTGTGTAATTAAGTTGTGTTTCATTGTTTAATTTAATTTAATGGCTCAAATTAACACCAATCACCGCACCACACGTTATTGCCACCTAAACACTGTTATATTTAGCACTGTGAAGTCTGAGCCTCTAACAGGTATTGTTCAAACAGAGCCACTAGCATAGCATAATTTAGCATCATGTTGGAAAATATGAGTCTTTGGATATTAATAAATGAATAAAGGAATGATTACAAATTAATAACCCCTCCCCCAATCTAAGAAACATAAGTGGGTCTCTATACAACACACACACACACACAAACACACCGTCAGCCAATATACACTGTCAGTGTATCTCCCTATCTCACTCTCTACAAGACAAACACATATACATCATGCAAGACCTGGCAACAAAACTCTGTCCACAGGAGGCAGGGTGTAGACAGTGGATCATAACCAATGAGAGAGAGAGGTAGAGACAGAGAGAGAGAGAGAGACAGAGAGAGAGAGAGAGAGAGAGATCCAGCTGGGCCTCAGCATTTACTCTGCCTCTGTGTGTAGGTGTGCGTGCGTGCATGTGTGTGTATGTATGTGTGTGTAGCTGTGGGTGTGAAGCAGATGCCACAGGCGCCTGCGCCTAAGAAACCACACAGGGTGAAATTAGCTTAGCTTAGACCCTTACGCTCTAAGGATGCTACTGTACAGTTAGCTTGGAAAACAGGACGTCTACCATCTGCATCACGCGTGTCACCTAGTATTACAGAAATATGTCATTTTATTGAGACTTAACAGAAACAAAAAAGATTAAAAAGAGGTTATTTGAAATCCGTATGTTGACAAAATGCTAACAAATCTAGTTCAGAGAATATGAGTGACATTATTATCTTGTTCAGTATTGGCAGATGGTAGTTTGGAAATGCAAGAGTGCCACTATTTTGAAAAATACAGTGCACAGCAGGTTATTATGGGGTTGATTTTGGAGAGTGCCTGGGGTTTCTAGCAGACTATCACACAGCTGTTACCATAGGCCTACAGTTTCTTGATAAAGCAATTCTAAGATACTGGACAGATTTGACAGATATTATTTGAATGCAGCCATTTAACTGATTGCTGAAAGTATAACATGATAAAAATCCTGTGCTGTCAGTTTGTATGCTTAAGAAAAATATAATTATGAATTTAATGCTTCTAGCAACTGTTTACTATTACCATAAAAGTATGTGTCATCGGTAATCATTCTATCAAGCATTCATTGTAATGATGTAGGCCTATAGCTGATATTTACAGATTGTGATACTATATGTTGGGTTTTACTTCATAATAATGTCATTGGGTTGTATGCCTGCAAAATACGTTCTGCAAAGATAAATAAGCAAAGTATGTATGCCTAGGTTAGGCTTGCTATTTGACAGCTTAGATGCTCAAATAACTGCAATTAACTCAACCAACTAGTCCAACTGATTTTATTGACTGTTAAAGCCATACCCACATTTACATAAAATGATTTACATAATTTGTAAAGTAAATCAGATACTGCAGCCTTGTAAGAGAAGTTATTTCAATTTACACCTAGATAGAAAACCTTCATGAGAGAGTGTTTGTTTCTAGTCTAGGTGTGTTCGCATTAATGTCTTTTGGCTGCTCTGACAGTAAATAGTTTTACAGTTTGACTTTGTGGTCAGCTGCCATGTTGAACATTCTTCACTTTCCTTATGCTGGTCTGCCCTCTACTGGCACCTTTGTGGTATTGTCACAGACTAAATTCTCCATGGCTCTGTGAGTGTGTATTATTTTATTAAGAGCCATCATGTCACCCTTGTTTAAAATATACGCACATGGCCATACATATCTGCGTATTCTTTAATTGTGTCATCGCAAACTGTGTATGAGGGCAAAGACATCCTTCCCGTATTTATATGTGTGTGTGTGTGCGTGTGTGTGTGTGTGCGTGTGCGTGTGTGTGTGTGTGCATGCACACGCATGCACATATCAATATCCACCTCTCTGATACCTTAGTCTATTAATGTTTCATCTGCATGGTCACATTCACATCATAGCCTGTGTATCGGTATATCTGCACAAGCCAAACCTGTGTGTGCGTGTGTGTGTGTGTGTGCGTGTGCGTGTGCGTGTGTGTCTGTGCGTGCGCACGTGTATGTGGCCTCCTGTCAATCCTGTCTACTCTTCATCAAGTTCAAGGTCGAGGGCTGGCTATTTCCAGCTCATCTTTGCTTTGATCCGTGTTGCAAAATGACAAGGTAACGCAACTCTTGGAGGGGGTTGGGGGTGTGTGTGTGGGGTGGGGGGGGGGGGGTTCAGCTGGGTTACAGGAATGCTTACACAGATTGGGAAGGAGGAAATCAATGCTGCCTGACAATGTCTTCAGGATACCCAGGCCTGAGGTCTATGATAGTCATCTGCCACACACGTGAACACGCACGCACATACATACACGCACACACAGACACATACACACACAACTGTAGACAGAAGTATGCACCCACGCAACATGCAAATACATGCACACGTCGCATATTATATTGAGTGTACAAACAATGCGCATGATTATTAATACAACAATAACGCCAAAAACAAAGCACTCACAGACCAGCATTAAACAATGCTCACACATAAATGTGCAGCACATACAATGCGAAAATGCACTTATGTGTGCGCCTAAAGTAGCTCGCTAAATATAGTCCAAACATTTCAGTTGTCTGTGACACAGAAGACATCTGTCATGTCCTATTCATCTCCTATGCTGTCAAGGTGGGCTACATTGAAAGCACTTGACTTTACTGTCATTACCTTAATAAAGTCCACACTTTGAATGACCAATGGACTAGACACATTTTTGCGAGCTCCACTGACTTCCATTGTTTCTGAAAAACATACTCCTAATGTGGCCAGTGTGTGCACTTGTATTGTACTGAAACTATTGCATTTCCAGTGTCATTTTTGAAACATTTCCGTCTAGATGGAGAGTATTAGGTCTAACACAGGCCTCAAGGAACAAAGACAGGTCAATGGACTGTGCTGCGCCACCAAAACAAGACAAGCGATCAATACCGATAACATTATGCGTTGAAACATACAGACAGACATTCCTGGCTCCCAGTCCCTCAATGGTTTTAATTACCCAGTATTTCTGTGGCCAAACAAAGCCTGCATTGGCAGCCATTAGGTTCTCTCCTAGGTCATTGAGCATTCCCCACTAGCTAATTACGACATGGCTACTGGTGTCTCCACTGTAACCCACCCCCTCCCTGCCCCACCCCTTCATGTCTGAAAGCGTGGGCACCAACAGAGGCGGGAGAAAGTTTGGGACGGGGGGGTAGGTGTGGGGGGGGCATGGTCTGGGATGGTGTGGTGGATAGATTTCTGACAAATGTTCCATCTCCATAATTAGCTTGAAAGCAACATGAAACATTAAACATGCTCCTTGCCGACAACAATCAAAACAATTCATTTGTTGTCAATTATTCATCACTTTGAAGCCACTGAAGGAGTCGTTAATATGGAAATAAGCCTGCAATGCTAACAAGGTTGTAGTATCTGACACAGAATCATCTGAGCAGGTCAGCTTGACTCTCAAATTAGTTTCACTTCTTTTCTTTTTCTTTTTGGACCGTTATTTCACCGTCTCTTGTCTTCCCATATTGTGATCTTGTCTCTAATTCCTGAAATGGCTTCTTGCTAGAACATTTTTCAGACCAAAAGAAGAATGAAATCTTGTATCTGCCTATTTGATGGAAGTCTTTGATATCTTTAAGTCATAATAAATTCAGATTTTGATGAAGTTAACTCCCCTTTAGCAGTGGAAATGTGCTGATCCAGTCCACTCAGGAAACTGGAAACACAGTCCAAGAAATATAGGCCTATACAAGGCAGTGATATGTTCTGTATTGTTCCAGTGCACATTTGAAGGTGCTGCGTGTCTGATTTTAGAGTTAGAAATGTAGTGTAGATTCTTAGAAATGCCATTGACATCCATCAGATTAATATACTCTATGAAAATATATATAAGAATTTGGCAGCAGCGAAATATTCTGACCAATGCAGGGCCTATTTTCCCTGATTGGTCCAGCAAAACAATGTCTCATGTCAATGTCACAGCTAGAAAGTCTTAAATTCTACTGTACATGCAAAAGCTTTAATGAATTATATTTAATAAGCTGCATGCATGAGTCTGATAGCCCACCCACATTAAGTTATCCTTGGAAAAGTGTGACATTGAATTCACAGTCCACGTGCAGGTTTTCTCGTTGCGGAATGATTAAAAACAGACTTAAACACCGTTCACCTGGCGCGGCTGTATGATGAAGTAGCCCACTTCGCCTCGGTGATTTGACGCAAGCGACCTGCCAACACAACGGTTCACTGAGAGTTCCGCTGACTGTGGCTTTTCACGGTTAAGTTCCCTTGTAATTAATTAAAAGTCCCACACACAACCTCACCGCCGTGTCTACCTTCACAAACTGTCAAATCAGAGAGACGTGGAGAAATAAGCCCGGGGCTCGAGTTATTTAAGATAATTAGACTTCATGCATGCAGCGCTCAATCCCTATTAGACCATACCTGTCCGCTGCTGTCACTGCTTTCCCACCGCACTCCGCCACTGGGGGGCGTCAACTTCAACATGGAGCAGAAATACAGCAGTGATGCAAAAGAGTACTGTGTACAAGGGCATGGCAGAAATCGAATCCGTTTTGACAGCTATCATAAATATAGCAAACTCGCAGCAATAACGCTGTCATTATGCCAAATGTCAAAATAATAATTATTTTGAAGCTTAACAGTATTTTCTATAGATTGCCCAGATGCACATATGCAGTAATACTGAAATTGTAAATCAGGGGTTACCGATTATTTTTTAACCACTGATTTAAAACAGAAGATGGAACTGTGTAACAACCCTATTTGGGAAATTAGGTTACTGAATTCTGGATTACCTTTCAGCATTCATATCCCATCGTCTCTTAGGATGGTGGGGACATATTTGAAAACACGTTTTGAGATGAACAATGGTAACAGCATTCACTATACATTGATATTTACGCACTGTAGGCTTTATGATGTGTTATTAAAGATAACATTCACTCCAGTTACAGTATTGCTTTGCCCTTTCCATACATCCTGCCATTTTGTGGGTACACTGATCATTACATGAATGTCTTAATTTTTCCTCAGTCATAATCAGAATAAAATAATGGAGGACTCAAATGTCTTGCTTATATAGCGTTTACAAATAATTTGGCTTCTTAATGTGAATCATGAGAAGTAGATATACAGTAAAACACTAAATATGCAGTATTACAATTGTCGCTCTTCAGTGATGAATCTCCAACCTGATGTCAGTGGCTTCCGACTGTCAAACCAGCCAGTTTTAAGGGTCTGCACTCTTAAGGCAGGCCTTGTAGACATATTTTATTAACTTATTTAATTACTTATCCTGGCATTTTAGTGTCAGATCTGTCATACAGTATATTTCAGTAGATATTGTATGTTTACTACGGTAAACATACAAGTTTGGCTACTCTAGTCAGTTTCATTGTCAATCATCTGCACCGCTACCTAAATCAAAGATGCTCCGCCGATTATGATTTTCATCAGGTTGTATGACTCTGTTATTAAAATTCTGAGAAAAATAATGGTCCCTTTAACTCTTACAAAAAAAAAAAAAGAGAAAAATGTGTCCGGATAAAGTAACAGTAAGCTTTACATCTGAAGATGAATGTACTCCCCAAATTGCTGGCCCTGTGGTTATTATTAAGACAGTACGCATATGCCCCCTTTTATTTTAAGTAGCCTAGGGAAAGACCATGGCCAGCCTATCTTCACTTATTTATTCCACCGTCTCCCAAAAATATGACAAATGCTAATTCTGGCCCATTCCCCAGCTGGGCATCAAAGTGCTCATTAGTTTTAAAGAAGGCTAATCCATTTAGGTTCTGCATATTGATATGCCAATTATGTCTAATCGTGCAATAGGCATCCGTCAAAGGTAATAGTGCATAAACACATGCAGGGACATTAGGAGCAAGCCCACGATATAATAAAGTAGGTGTTAATTGGTAAAGGGGAGGGGGGAGGGGTTTTCAGCGAATTGAAGTGTGTAATGCAGAGTTGGTGGGCAGAGATGGAGAGCCCATCATATTTCTTCCAAAATCATGACATTTGCACATCCCATGTTGTGACGCATCCGGTGTTGCACGCAAATGTTATGCTTGGGGCAGGAAGGGGGCGGGGGGGTGCAAGGGATAATACCTTATTATTTCAAACCAATATCTAAAGAAATAACGTGAAGGGTATCACAAAATGTTAAAAAGAAAATGTGTTTCTGTTGTTTTTAATTGCGTCGACAGTCGGCTGCATTGACGCTGGGTCGAGACACACACATTCTGTCCCCTGTGCTGCTTCAGTCTCACTGCTGGCTGCTGGAAGCCAGCGCCGACCCCAGAATGTCAACGAAGCGGTGCACATCATGGAAGGAGTTGTAGAGCGGCGCCGGAGCGACCCGTATCACATTGGGCTCCCTCATGTCACACTGAAAGGCAATGGCAGGTAAAGGATGTTAAGGGCAGATAAAGGAAGTTAGGGGTAGATAAGGGAAATAAGGTTACCAAATGACCTTACTTTACATCTGTACAATTAGCAGGAGATAAAGCCTTATCATATACAAAATGGAGAGATCTCTTTCACACTGAGAAATGTCAATGAGTCTCTCCTATATCAGAGACATAATAATAATAATACATTACATTTTTTGGACGCCTTTCTGAGCACTAAAGGACATCTTACATAGCAAATACATAGATATAAAACAGTTGGTTGAAATATACATATTATAGAAATAAACATTTGA